>JAMYWO010000117.1:17500-115482 GCA_024220525.1 Cochliopodium minus | reverse complement strand
TGTCCAAGATATTTAATTTTATTTTGATTTTCCAAACCGTATTCCATGAAACATCTAAATACTGGATACAATTTGAAGTCTAATTCTTTTAAGTTCTTTCTATATTGGATAGCATTCCTCACATTGATTGCAGATGTTTTCCCATTTTCCTTGGAAACAAAATAATTCTTTAGTTTGAAGGCATTTTTCATTTTTTTTTTTTTCAAAAGAAAAAAGAAACTAAAAAAAGAATCTGAAAAAAAGAATCCATCTATATTCTTGAAGTTTATAAGATCGGATCCATCTTTTCATTTAGAATTTGATCTTTAATTGTTTTTTATTAAACATTTTTTGAACACAATTTTCAATAAAAAGCATAATGAAATACGTTTAACATGTCATTTGACTTTTGCAGTTATTCAAAAGCTTTTTCCATCATAAAGAATTCTCTTTTGAAAATATTTATAAAGGATTCAAATAGAAAATGAAAAAAATAAAAAATGAAAGGGATCAATATCTGTTTGATTTTAATTTTATCAACTTTGTTATATTCTTCCAATGCAAAGTTTTATTCAGTATTTAAAAATTCCAATGGGTACTATATAGAAGAAGGTAAAAGAAAAAAGAAAAAGGGAAAAGTTAAAATTAAACGGAACATTTACTTTAAAATATCCTAAAATATAATTAGGAAGATCACCAGAAGCAATTGCATTTGCAGAGTAAAATTTTTTTATAAATTAATTTTTTTCAGAGAAAAATTAATTAATAATAATAATTTCTTTTATAAAGCTATGATCAAGATATGAATACAAAAGGTAATTTTTCATTGATAAATTAATTTTTTATTTATATTTTATAAATGAAAAATTATAAATTTTATTTATTTGTTCAAGGATGGAACAAACTTTATTTGACTGCAATCAGCAAAAGTGGAGTAAGTGATCAAGATTTAGCTTATGCATCTGGTTACCTTGAGGGATCAGTTGACCCAGAGAGCATCTGGAACACCTTGTTGATTAACTTGGAGCCTTACACCAACAACAGCATCCCATCCAAAATGAGTGCATGGTTGCAAACGTAAAAAAAATATGAATAAATTTTAATTAATAAATAAAAATAAATAAAACAAAAATAAAATGATTAAACATGAAAATAATAAATAAGAACAATTAATAAAATAATTTAATTTTAAATTAATAAAAGTAAATAGAAATTTATCAATAAATTGAGAAATAATAAAAATAAAAATAAAGTTTTTAAAATAAAACTAAAATAAAATAGAATTTTTTTTTGTTTTAAATATTTTTTAAAATTTTTTAAAAAAAGAAACTACGAATGGACCAATCAAATGGTATCTAAGAATTTGAATGATCCTTATTGGGTTCAGGTGGGACTTTTGTTGTCTCAACTTAAAGGAATTTTAGATGGTTACAACAACCACTCTCCTTCCTCAAGACAAATGACCATTCACCAACTTTTCTTTGTGTAAAAAAACAAAAAAATTAAAAAATGAAAAAATAAAAATAAAAAAAACTAAAAATTAGAAAATCAAATATTAAAAAAAAAAGAAAAATAAAATAATTAAAAATAAAAAAATAAAAAATAAAAAAATTCAAATACAGAAATTGCGCTGGAGATAGAGACACTTTAAATGGTTTCTTGAATGACGTTTTTGATCCTCAACAACCTTTGATGGACATTCTTCATTATAGAAGATACATTGCTGGTGAAAACTTTTTTATTGAAAATTTTTTTTTTTTTCATTTTTTAATTCTCCTTTTTTTAAAAAAATTAAAACACAGAGTCACATTGTTCTGCTCTTATTAAATTGCCATCCACCAGAGATGATTTGTTCACTGCTCATACCACTTGGGTAATAATAAAAAAAAATTGTTATTTTAATAAAAATTTTCAATTTTTTTATTTTTATTTTCATTTAGTTTTTATTTTATTTCTTAATTTTTAATTTTATTTCTTAATTTTTTGTTTTAAAAAAAAAATTTTTATTAAAATAAATAATTTATTAGGACACTTTCATTAGTATGTTGAGAACTTACAAAATCTACGAATTCCACTATGCTAATTCTCCTTCCTCCAAAATTTCTTTCAGGTAAAAAAATCTAATTTATATATTTCCAAATTATTAAAATGGCATCTCTTACCATTTTCAATAAAATAAAATAGTTCTTACCCTGGAATTTTGAGTTCTATTGATGATTTTTACGTAACTGACAAAGGTAAAAATTTTTATTTAAACATTCATTTTTTGTCTTTATTTTTTTATTTTTTATTATTTATTTTTTATTTTTTATTTTTTATTTTTTTATTTTTTATTTTTTATTTTTTTATTTTTTATTATTTATTTTTTATTTTTTATTATTTATTTTTTATTATTTATTTTTTATTTTTCATTTTTCATTTTTCATTTTTCATTTTTCATTTTTCATTTTTTATTTTTCATTTTTTATTTTTCATTTTTTATTATTTATTTTTTTATTTTTTTATTTTTTTATTTTTTTATTTTTTATCTTTCAAAAAAGGACTTTCTGTGATTGAAACAACCAACGAGTTCATGAACAAGAGTTTGTTCGCTTTAGTAGTTCCCCAAAACGTAGTTTCATGGCTCAGAGTCATGGTTGCCAACCAAGCTACTTCTGATGGAAGATCTTGGATCGACGTTTTCAGCAAATATAACTCTGGAACCTACAACAATCAGTATTTAACTTATTTCTTATTAATTTTTATTTTCTTTATTTTTTTTTTTATTTTTTTATTTTTTTAATTTTAGACCTTTTTATTTATACCTTTTTATCATTTTTTTTTATTTTTTATTTTTTATTTTATTTTATTTTTTATTTTTCATTTATATTATTTATTTTATTTTTATTTTTATTTTTCTTATACATTATTTTCAATATTTATTTTATTTTTTATTTTTTATTTTTTATTTTTTTTTTATTTTTTTTTTATTTTTTATTTTTCATTTATAAATTATATTTTTATTTTTTATTTTTCATTTATAAATTATATTTTTATTTTTAATTATCATTTTTGTATTTTTTTTTTATCTTATTTATTCTTCAACAAAAATAAGATGGATGGTGACTGACTTTAAAAGATTTCAACCTAAACAACCAAAGTTACAAGCTGGGACATTTTGGGTTGCTGAACAAATTCCTGGTAAATAAAAAAATAAAATAAAAATAAAAATAAAAATAAAAATAAATAAAAATAAAAATAAAAAATAAAAATAAAATAAAATACTATAATCTTAAAAAATTTTGTATGATTAGGATACATTGAATCTGCTGATCTCACTGATGTTTTAGATTCACAAGGATACTGGCCATCTTACAACATTGTAAACAAAAAAATTTTTTTTTTTTTTTTTCAATAAAAATTCATTTTAAAATTTAAAATTTAGCCATATTTCCCTTACATTTTCAACATCTCTGGTAAAATTTTAATTTTTAAATAATTTTTAAATAACCTTTAATTTTAATTATTTTTAATTTTTAATTTTTAAATAATCTTTTTTTTTTTGTTATTTTTATTTGAAAAATAGGATTTCCAGAATATGTACAAAAGTACGGAGAATGGTTCAGCCACAGTGGGTCTCCCCGTGCTAAAATTTTCAAGAGAGAACAAGTTAACATTGAATCTTTTGACGCATTCAAGTGGGTGATGAGGTAAATAAAAAATAAAAAAATAAAAATAAATAAAATAAAAAATAAAAAATAAAATAAAAAATAAAAAATAAAAAATAAAAAATAAAAAATAAAATAAAAAATAAAAAAAATAAAAAAAATAAAAAAAATAAAAAAAATGAAAAAAATGAAAAAAATAAAAAAAATAAAAAAATAAAAAAAATAAAAAAATAAAAAAAATAAAATAAAAAAATAAAAAATAAATTGAATAAAAATAATAAATAATATTTAATTCAAATTTTTTAAATCAGATTCAATGACTGGCAGAATGATCCATTTAGTTGTGGTAATGCAGGTAATGGAATTTCTTCCAGATTCGATCTCGTTACAGGAACCAACTACACCAATCCTTATTTGAACAAGGCCCCTTTTGGTGGTATCGATTCTAAAGCTACTTCTTACAATCAATACCAAGAAGGAATGACTGGTAAAAAAAAAAAAAATAATGTTAATTTTAAAATAAATAATTTTAATATTTTATTAAGAAAATAAAAAATTTAATTTTAAAATTTTTTTTTATTTTGAAAATAACAGTTCATGCTCAATGTGGTCCAACGTAACAAGTTTTCATTTACATTAATATTCTTTTTCTCATTTTTTTATTTTTTTTTGATAGATATAATCAACAAACTGCATTTGACTGGAGTAATTGGCCTAGTGTTGTTCATCCTGGAACACCCAACCTTTACAACTTTGCATGGCACAAATATGGAGTTCCTCAAAAATAAATAATTATCTTCAAACAAAATTAAACAAAAATTTTAACTTTAAAAAAAAAAGTTTATTTTTTCATCAATTCAAGTTTAAGCTGATTTATGTACTTTTTGAGGAGAACAGGGTCGTTTGTATCTTCGAATTCTATTATTCCGCTGTTAGAAAGAGATAAAACAGGAGATTCTACTATAGTTGATTGTTGCTCAGTAATCTCCAAAGAGTTTCTACACAAGGAAAAGTCTTTAAGAACTTCCATGTTTTCAAGATACTCTTCGTAGTTTACTTCATAATTTTTCTTGAAAAAATCAATGCAATCTTCAATGGGAGGTCTTTTTTTGTATTCATCCTGAATCATCTCTTGAAAAAGTTGATCAATCTTTTGGGAACAAGTAACACCAGAAACTCTTTTAACATAAATCAAAGTTTTTGCAAGAGAATAAATGTCAGAAAGAGGAGTTATCAATTTTTTGTCATAATACTCCTTATTATTTGGATCTTGTTCAGGAGGAGAAAAACCAGGAGAAAAAGTATTAACCCTTCCATACTTAGAATCAATTTGGTAAGCACTTCCAAAGTCGATGAAAAAGAAAATGAGCTGGTTATCTATTTCTGTGAACATCATGTTTTCAGGTTTAATATCGTAGTGAATGATCTTTGATTTGTGCAAGATTTTTAACTGGTGGAAAAAAGATAAAACCATCAAAACAAAGTGTTTTTCTTCTCTGAACTGATTCTTCTTCAAAAACTTTTCTTTGAAAACTTTCATCGTGTCACCTTCGACCCATTCCATAACTAAGTACTTGCTTTTTGAGTCGGATGGGGTGTCATTAAGTACGCAAAGGAATTTAGGGTAGATCAATCCTTTCACTTCTTTATTGATCATGTTCATAGTATTAATTTCTCTTTCCCACTCAAGTGATCTATAAGATAATTAGTTTTAGATATAAATAAATTTATAATTATAAAATAAATATTTATTGTATTTTATTCAATAATTAAATTTATATTATAGTAATAAATTATTTTTTACAATTTCGAACAATAAAAGTATTTTTTATTTTAAAATATTATTTTTTTAACCTCTTGTCTTCTTTTCTTTCTTTTATAGCAACTACTGTGCCTGTCTTTAAATGGAAAGCCTTGAAAATTCTTCCAAAACCACCCTGAGCAACAACCTTAATCAAAGCAAACTTCCCCTCAATGAGAAAATGAGGAGAAAGACACATCTCACATTCCAGAGTAGATTCATTGAAATAAATGTCTCTGGCACAATAAGCACACATACAAAAAGTTTTCATGAAGTCATTAGAACATTCAATGGTGAGGAACTCTTCTTTTTCGGAGGAGATTTTTTGCGCGTTGAATTTGATTTGATCTGACACGTTTTTCACGAGCCACTTGGAGACGAATTTTTTCACTGACTCGTGGATTTGTACGAACAGCGCTTGTGGATCTTTGTTCATCAGAATTTCCAGTTCTAATACAAATTTGTAGTGTTGTTCTGTAAAAAAAAAAAATTTTCAAAAAAAAATTTGAAGAAAATATATTTGTTGAAAAAAATTTGTTTGAATAAAAAATAAATTGAAAAAAGAAAATTTTAAATGAAAAAAATTGAAAGAACAAAAATTTTACCTTTTGGTTTGCATTTAGAAAGTTCTTCTGAAGTCCTTTCACGAGTAAACATTTGTATAATGACGAAAGACTCCTCATTGAAAGTGTCATCCAAATAATTAAAGACAAATCCGTCAACCCAATAAAACTCATCCTTCATCATCTGAACCCTCTCATTACGTATGCAAACCTTTCTTATTTTTAAGAATAACATCTTCCACATTGATGATGGTTTGAAAGGAAGTAAATACTGCACTCTCCATTCGAAACTCGTTTTTATTTGGTTGATTTCTGAGAGGTTTTGTTGTTCGTTTTTGTCTTTCTTGTGTCTTCTTAAGAGAACTTTATCTGGTTTTTTGTGAGGAAACAGAAATGGGACCTTTCAAATGAAAAATAATTGTAGAAAATCTTCAAAAAATTTTGTTTAATTCTATCATAATCAATAAAAAATGAAAAATATTTTTAAATGTCTAATTTTCTAAAAAATATAAAAGAAATTTAAGAAAATAAAAATCTTGTAAAGAAAATATAAGATAAATCTTTAAAAAAAAAGGAAATACATCAAAAATCTTAATAAAAAAAAATTACCAAGTAAAATTGATGCTCTACGTTATTTTCTTTAAATTTTACTCTTTCTTTAGGCAAAATGAGCTCAAATCTGACCAGAAGATCTTTTAAAAATCTGCTGTTTTTTTTGTCAAAACTGCTTCCCACCAATTCATCTATTACATTGTATCTTAGTTCACTTTCTGAAACTGTGTGGATGAATTGTGAAATAGATCCCTGAGCATTGTTCTTGTATCTTTAAAAAAAATTTTGCCAAAAAATAAAAAAAAAAATTATTTTAAATAAAAAATTTAAAAAAAAATTATTTTAAAAAATAAAAAAAAAATTTCTTTTTTACTCTTCTAAATATAATAAAGAACCAACAGTTTTTTCCAAATTTTCCAAGTTATCTTGCAATAACTGAAAGCTGAACTTGTCCACAACAGATTCTTTCCTATGTTGTTGCCAAATAGTAGTGATGGGAATTTCAAAATCAAGTCCCTTTTTCAAATCTAAAAAATAAAATGAATAAAATAATAAAAATTAGAAATAAAAATAAAAATGAAAATGAAAATAAAAATAAAAAAATAAAACAAAAATCAAAAATAAAAATGACGATAAAAAAAATTTAAAAAAATTAAATAAAAATAAAAATCAAAATCAAAAATAAATTTAATTTAAATTTAAAAAATAAAAATCAAAATCAAAAATAAAATAAGAAAAAATTAAAATAAAAAAATAAAAATAAATACAAAAATAAAAGTAAAAATAAAAATAAAAAATAAAAAATAAAATAATAAAATAATAAAATTGTACCTTTTAAATATCCTTCTAATAATTTTCTAACCTCTTCTTTGTGTTGAGAAAAATTTTTGGTGAGGATCTTCTCTTCTGTTACTTTATCGTATACTTCTTGAAAGATGATGCATATTTTCTTGCGTCCCAAATCAATAATCTTTTTGAAAACTATGTTGAACCATTTGGGATCTGTGATGATAGTATCTCTCAAAATATCGTCATTAAAGTATATAATAACTCCAAGTTTGTGTAGATCTAAAAAAAATAAAAAAATAAAAAACTAAACTAAAAAAAATTTAAAAAAAATTTAATTGAATTAAAAACTAAAAACAAAAAATTTTTTAAAAAAATTTAAAAATTAAAAAAAAAATTAAAAAATTAATTTAAAAAAATTAAAAAATTAAATTAAAAAAATTTTTACCAACAAGTATTTCATTTATATTCTCCACACATTCCAAGTATAACTCTTTGTCTTCGAGATCTTGAAGCTTATTCACTAGTATGGGCAATTTAACATGAACGAGATCTATTTCATACTTGTCCTCCATCTTTTTCTCTTCACTTGGTCCAAGCTTCTCTATCTCTTGCAAGACTACATTGTGTCTCATTTTCGTTTGCACGCTGTTTTCGACATTGTCGTAATCTGTTTTGATTAGTTCGTTTAGTTTGTAGATTTTTGAGCTCTCAAAGTCTTCTGTGTAGTTGTCAACTGTAATGAACAAGCTTTGTGAACAAAAAGATTCGTTAAAAGTGTGAAATCTCAGTGAAATATTGTTGCTTTTCAATGACTTTTTGATTTCTAAAATAGAAAAAAATAAAACAAAATAAAAAATAAATTTTACAAAGGTTAAATATTAAAATAAAAAAATAAAATTAAAAAAATAAAATTAAAAAATTTTACCATTGTGAATTTCAAGCAATCTTTGGTCCAATTTAAATTGATCCACTTTAAAATAACCAGAACAATCTCGAATCACTTTATCTAATTTGGTACCTATCATGATGATCTTGTATTCACTCTTTACTTGTGTTTGTAGGAAGTGAAACCAATAGATTAGTTTATTTTCGTTGATGATGCTTTTGACTGGTTTGGAAAGATCAAATACTAGCAAATAAACAGCTCCTCCTGTAAAAAAAAAAGAATGAGCTCCCTAATTATTTTTTGAAAAAAAAATTATGGAAATTTAAAGATAAACCAAAAAATAAGGTACATGATATTCTTCATGTCCAGCGAAATCCCAAATTGAAAGAAGTGTATCTCCAAAAATTCAAAAAAAAAATTAATTCAATTCAAACTGAGAAACGATTAATTTATTTAAAAATAAAAAACATTTGATAATTCTTTCTTGTCTAATAATTTACCATTCTTTGTATTTCTCCATTTAAAGATATCTAACCAAAAGAAAAAGTAAATGAATTTATTTTAATAAAGAAAAAATAATCACCAACTCCGTGAGTCATGTCTTCGTTATTTTTTTCTTCCATTACTTTTTCTCTCGCTTTCTTGTTTTGGTCTTTGTCATCACAGTTCATCAAACGAGTTTTAACAGAAGTTTTTCCAACATTTTCGCAACTTTTATAAAAAAAAAAAGGATCAAAAAAAAAAAAAAAAAAAAAATATTAAAAAATATTTTTACCCAACTGTATTGTAATTATTTGTAGTTTATATTTAAAAATACAAATAGAGAATTAATAAATTTTTCACCTATCATAATACGAATTCCCTCAAATGTTCTTTTTTGTCTCAAAACTTTTCCATTGTCATATTCCACAAAATATTCCCTGTCTCTTTCAGTCAAGGTGCATTTTCCAGATCTCAAACACTTCAGCAAGTTCCCAACAAACAACTCTGATTTTTCCTTACATTCCATCCTGATTTTACCATCAGCAGGTTTACCTTCAAGCAAAGATCCTAAAAAAAAAAAATTAAATTTTTTCAAATTTTTTTTTTGTTTATTTTTTACCAATACACATCCATACATTTTTTTCTTGATCTACCCACTCGAATTTCCCTTTTCCTGTCCACTCTATATTTTCCTTCCAAGATCCTTCCCAAATTAATTTATTCCCTTGGTCAAACTTTTTTCCACTCCCGTTTCTTTCGTCTCCTACAAAAAAAAAGGTTTAAAAAAAAAATAAAAAACAAAACAGAAATAAATTTTTTACCTTCAGTTATACAGACAATATTTCCTTTAAAATCATACACCCTCTTTGTAAATTTCACGTCTGTTTTTATTTTGTTACTCAAAAAGTCACTTTGTCCATAGTTAACCGTTTTAATTTCTATTTTGAGATTAACAAACTCAAAACCACAATACTTGTCTCCCACAATATTGTTCAAATCTTCAATTTTCTCACTGTTGATCATTAAATTAGTAATCCCCGATTTGAGCAGATAAACGAACATGGTATGTGGAAGATAATATTTGTCTCTGTTCTCCTTTATTTTTTCTATTATTGTTTCTTTATACGTTTTTCGAAAAGTGATTCTCTCATCTTCTTCAAAATCATATTCAAACTTTTCTCCTCCTTCTAAAATCTTTTTTAAAAATAACATTTGTTGTTAAAAAGTAAATTAAAAAACATCTGTACAAACAATCATTTTTTAAAAAAAAAAAAAAACGAACAAAAACTTTTGGTTACAATGGTCAATGTGGAGTATCTCATTTCTTTTATTTTCCTGTTTTCAATTAGTGTCTTTCTTACTCTTTCTTTTGCAAGTGTAGGGTTAGTTTTGTTCTCTTTTGTTTTTTTATAGATCTCATCTTTTAGTTTGGTTGTAATTTGGTTTTCTTCTACAGATAAAAATTTTATTGAAGAATTATAGTCAATTGCTTGTAAAAAAGATTTTGCTCCAACATCTGTCATCCTATGAAATCGAAACAATTAAATTTTTATATTTTGAAAATAAGTCAAAATTTGTACCCAATGGATCCCAGATCAAGATTCGTTATTGTTGTATTCATTTGTAACAATTCTATCAAATAATCTATGCCTTCATCTTTTATCTGATGAATAAAATTTCATAAAAATATGTTGAGAAAATTAAAGTTGCAGAATATTTAATTCTCCATTTGTTTACCTCATTCTTTCCCATATATAGAATCTATCCAATATATTTATGTTATGAAAATTAATATTCAAGTTATTAATTTTACCTGTAAGGTTTTGTTGGATATCAATGCATTCTTTAGATGATACATCCCTATTTTATTGAATTTGTTGGATCTTATCTGAAAATTTATCAATGTATTGTTATATTTCAATCCACTAGAGATATTTTCAATCCCTTTATCTCCGAGGTTATTATCATTCAGATCCAATATTGTCAAATTCTTATTTGCTATTATCAATCTGCTGAGATATTTGGATACTTGACAATTGAGATTATTTCTTATCAATTTTATAGTTTGAAGATTTGGATTATACAACATTTCCATGATCCCTTTCATCTTCACTTCTTTTAATGATCCTAAATCTTCATCCTTCAAAATCAATTCCTTTTTAGTATTGGATATTTTAACTATCGTCTCTTTGGATTTAATCTTCTTTGGGGCATTCTTCTTAAAAAATGGATCACTGTCCTTCTTTCTCATTTTATCTTTTTAATTATATAATAAATTTAAAAAGCACGTATGCAACAAATGAAATTATCTCAATATGTGCATTTTGAATTTTTGAGGTATTAAATCATATGTTGAGAAATTTTGATTTTGATTGTTCAATTTTTTAATCATAATGAAAAATTTATTTCAATGAAGAGCAATTTTTAATTGATTCAGAATTTCCGAGAATGAGGGAGGTATTTTTTTCTTGATGATTAATCGTTATTGTTTCGATTGTTAATATTTGGCGCCAATATTTTAAATTAAATATATTTTCAGTTATTTTCAAAAAATTTTAATCGTTACAATTATAAATTTAACAAAAAAAAAAAAATCACTACCATAGAGAGTAAATAAAATGAGTAACAATACAACATCAAATTCTAGACAACCCTTAAAATCATTAAATTCAAATTTACCACCAAATGGGACTATTCCATCAAAATTAAAACCAAAAGAAACAATAATCAATAAAGAGGTAAAAATAATTAATATTTCCTCACCAAAATAAAGTTTACTGAAAGAAAAAAAAAATATCGTTATAATTATAAATAAGAAAATTAAAATCAAAAATAGTTCAATAAATGAATAATATCTCTAAAAATATTATATTTAGTCTTCTAGATATTCATTCATGCAACCAAAAGAAAATACAACAACTTCAACAACTAAAAGATCAACCATATCAAGAGTCGATCAAAACTCCACCTTGAATTCAAACAGATTGAGAACAGATAGAGATAGATCAAGGACCACATCCTCCACTACATCACTCAACAGAACTACATATAAGCCAATTTCTACTAGCACTACAAGCAGAACATCTTCAAGAACAACATCTACTGTGGTGAAACAAACACCACAAGATAAGATTGATGAATTAGCAAAGATAGTGTATCAATTGCAAGAAGAGATGAATAAAACTAAATCCAAAAACGAAATGAATCAACAATTGCTACAAGAGAAGGAGAAGAATATGGAGATCCTCTGTATCGATAAAGAAAAGATCGAATCCGATGTGATGGCTTCCAGACAGGATTTGTTGGAGAAGGAGGAGAGAGTGAGACAGCTGATGAGGGCTATACATGAATTGAAACTCAATCATGATACAGAGGTGGAGAATTTCGAGAATCAAATAAGGAGATTGGAAGATAATCTTCAAAAATGCCAAGTGGATCTTGAATTCTGCCAAACCCAAGTTTTTAATCTCAAGAAGGAACTTGGAAACACCAAATCTGAACTATTGAACACCAAGAATGAATTGGAAGATGTCAGTAAACAATTGGAATCAAAAACAAAGGAATGTAAAGAGAAAAAGGGAAGAATCGAGGATCTCGAAGGAGAATTAGACAATTTGAAGAAATATGTACAAAAATTGGAAGAAAGCAAAAGAGAACACGAAATGATCAGAAGAAAATTACATAATGCAATTCAAGAATTGAAAGGAAATATCAGGTAAAAAAAAAATGATCACTTTAAAATCAAACTAAATTTATTTTTCTTCAAAACAGAGTATTTTGTAGGGTAAGACCATTGTTGGGTGATGAAAGTAATACACAAAAAATAGAGGATTTTTATGAATTCCCTGAAAGCAATGAGGGAAGAGATATCAAGGTGTATTCTACCAAATCAAAAACTTATGATGGAAAAGAAAAACAACAAAAAAAATTGGATTTCACCTTTGATAAGGTATTTAGCCCAACATCCACTCAATCCCAAGTGTTTGATGAATTGACACATCTTGTACAATCAAGTCTTGATGGATATAATACATGTATATTTACATATGGGCAAACAGGAAGGTAAAAATATAAAAATAAATAATAATAACGATCATTTTTAATGCTATTTATTTTTTAAATGATATTTTTATATTTAGTGGTAAAACATTTACTATGGAAGGTGCTCCTGATGGAAATAAAAAAGATAGAGGTATGATCCAAAGATCCATCGAACAAATCTTCAAATCATCCGAGAGATTGAAAGAGATAGGGTGGGAATACAGCTTTGAGGCATATTTCCTCGAAATCTACAACGAAACAATCAGAGATTTATTGTCAAAGAGCAACAAAGAAGAATGCAAAATACAACATAACGAAACAGATACTGACGTAACAAACATCAAAAAAATCAAAGTGAGCTCTCCAGAACAAATCTACAAATTCTTGGAAAAAGCCAACAAAAACAGATCTATGGGTAGAACTAATATGAATGACAGATCTTCCAGAAGTCACACCGTCTTCACCTTGAAGATTCAGGGTACTAACAAAGTTACTTCCGCAAAAACAAAAGCTGTCTTGAACTTGATAGATTTGGCAGGAAGTGAAAAAGTTTCTCAATCGGGAGCAACGTAAAAAAATAAAAAATATAATTAAATTAATAATAAAATTTTTAAATAATTAAATTAAATAAATAATAAAATTATTAAATCAATTAAATAAATATCAAAATTTTTTTTTTTTAAAGCGGATCTCAACTTACTGAAACCAAAAACATCAACAAATCTTTGTCTTGTATCGGTGACGTGATTTCAGCTCTGGCTAATGGAGAAAAACACATTCCATACCGTAATTCCAAGTTGACCTTTCTTCTTCAAAACTCATTGGGAGGGAATTCAAAAACTTTGATGTTCGTGAATATCTCTCCTTCTGCTTCTGATTTGTCTGAATCGCTCACTTCTTTAAGATTTGCTTTGAAAGTTAATGCTTGTGAAATAGGAACTGCGAAAAAAGGAGGGAAAATCGATTTGAATAATGACAAATATTGAAAACAATTTGAATATAGTGAATATAAAATTATAAATAAAAAGTTATTTTAAAAACGATAAAAAAATATCTTTGAGATGTGAAATTCTTTGATCAAAATTACAAATATTGTATAAATAAGAGGTTTTAATTCACATTCTTTTTTTTTTTTGATCAATTAATCATCAGAACATTTCTTTCTTGGTTTTTTATCAGTCAATTCATCTGCAACTTCTTTTGTAAGATTACCAGTTTCATGAGTATGTTCTTCTCTTATATTCAATTCTATTGATAATTCAATTAGAAATGAATATATAAAGTTTAAATGAAATGAAAAAAATATATATTTACTGTAATTATTTGAATCTCCTATTTTCTGTCCTTGTACTACTGTTTCAAGTGCATATAATCTTGCTTGATCTCCTTCTTCTATCAATTCATTTATTCTTTGTATATTTGGCTCATTTTTGTTGAGGTTAAATGCCTCACGTATTTTGATGAGGGACACCTTCTGGGAATGTTTATCATTCAGAAAGATTTGTTTTCTTGATTTCAATAGGTTTCTATATAATCTCAATGCCTTTATTTTCGTATTCATTATATGGATGATTTATACAAATAGTTGATTTATTAAATGTTTTTTAATGATATTATCTTGTTAATGTGAATATATTGGTGAATATATCCAATCAAAATTTTTTTTTTATATTTTCAAAGAAATAATCGATCAAATAACTAATTAGATACAAATTTCAATGGCCTATATTTCTTTTGGAAGGTATATACAATTTTCCCGTCATTATATTTTTCATTATCTTTTTGAGTATTTTCCATTTGACTGCTTTGAGTGAGATCATCACAAGGATTATAAGTTGTAAAACTTTCCAAAACCTTTTTCCTTCTTTTCAATACATTCCTCAATTCATTCTTGGAATTTCTTTTTCTTAATTCCTCTTTTGTTCCTGCGAAATCTCCAAATATATCGAATTCAAAAGGATCATGTTCAACATCTATCCATCCTTTTTTTGTGAGGTATCTTTTTTTCTCTTTCTGTACATCCTTTGGATCTTTATCCATTTTTTTTTTATTTTGAATTTTTTTTTTTTTAATTTTAAATTATTTGAATTCCTGGAAAAAAGAAAAAAAAATCCGAGAATAGTCTTTTTAATTTTTAATTAGTTCCATTAATAAGGGTCCAAGGTTGAGTTGGTCTAGAAACAAGATAATCTTTTTGCCACTCCCTATAAAATAAGTTGATAAAATTCAAAAAGATAAAAAAGAAAAGAAAATTTACCATTGAGGATTTGTTGATACATACTGGTTTAAATCAAAAGGAACTCTTTTTTTTATTTAAATTTATTAGGAGAAATTGTTAGTATGATTTTAAATGAACAAAATAGGAAATTTTTGTTTACCCATCCGCTCTGCCAAATCTAAACACAACATCCATATTTCCAGCAAGATCACTGGATGTCAATTTACCATCAACAGAACCAGCAGGGTAGTAAGGAGTGCTATTAACGAAAAAAATTCAAATTAATTTGAATGAAAAGAAATTAGATGAAGAAATTTTTTTACTTCCAAACTGCTTTTTTATTATCTGCGTACTCTTGTGGGTCAATGTCATAACTTTTGGAAAACAATATTAGTCTTTTGAAAAATATATTTTTGTTTGATTTTTTACTGTGCACAAATTGTTCTTGAAGAAGGATTAATTTTTTTGAGATAAACATCATATTGATCTTATAAATTAATTGAAATTTAAAAAGGGAAAATAAAAATTAATTTTTTTTTTTACCGCTCAACATTGCTTTGCCTACTTCTATGTCAATTTTCCCATAGTTCTCATCCAAAAGAGCTTTTTTAATTAAAGAATAAAATTGGAAATTTTTAAAAGAAAAAATATTCAAAGTTTACATCTCCATCTGACCCTTCTTGCTCCTGTTTGTTGTCGGATATCTGAATATCCTGTATCTTTTTTTTTGGGATTAAATTTTTGGTTATAAAAATTTTGTTTAAAATTAAAGGAAGGAGACATACAAGTACATTCCAAATGCCTTTTACAAAAAATTGTTTTAAAATTCAATGAAATTTTCTAAAAAAAAAAAAACTATTTACCTGATTCCTAAAAATAAATAATAAACAATAAAAATAATTTTTATAGTTGAATAATTTACTAGGATCATTTGGGACATTATCTATTTTTTTTAAAAATTTTAAAATTTGAAAGGAAATAAAAATTTTTTTTCTGAAATAAAATAACCTCCAAAAATGTATCCAGATGTCTTTTGATCAAAATATTGATATCTCAATCCTTGTTCATATTCTGCAATTTCATTCGTTTTTCTGTCTCCCTTTCGCAAAAAAGCAAAAAAAATAATAATTTCGATTAACATAAAACGAAATTTAAACAAAATTTTTTTTACAATGAGCCACATGTTCTGAAAACAAAATTCATATTGAAAAGATTAATTATTTTTTTTTATTTGAAGTAAAAATCATACAGCAAAGCCACCATTATTTTCTAAGTTCATAGATTTAACCCATTGACTAATGGAGCTGGAATATTGGGCTTTTTGAATAAAAAATGATAATTATTCCTTAAAAAGAATTAAAAAATGATTACTCGCAAATCTGGATCTAACCCTGTTTTCAAGAGGAATTTGTTATATTAAATTTTATTGATATTTTTTTAAAAATTTATCTTTTTTTAGAAATAAATTTACCAATCAGGTAATTTAGTTTCATCTTTTTGATATAAAAAAACAAAGTTTCAACAAAAAAAACTTTTTCTTGAAAAAATAAAAATGAAGGATACTAACCATATCCAAAAAATCCTTTTTTTAGAAAAAAAAAAAAAATTTCAAAAATATAAATAAAGAGTAAATGATAGTTACCAGCGATTGTAGTCTCCACAACCATTAACCCTGCTGAATTTACTGAAAAAGAATTTTTTAAAAATATTTAATAAAAAGTAATTAAAGTATCTACTCCAGAAATCTGTCCCTGAAGCAATCCACCCCGGAGTTGTTTGGAAAACCTTTTAAAATTTTTTTATTTCTTATTTTTTTTATTTTTTATTTGTACCAGTCTGTTCCCTGTTGAAGGTGTTATGTCCAAAACAACGTTCAAAAATTGTCCTATTCGGAAAAAATAATAAATGAAGAATAAAAAAATTGTTTATTTTGATTTTTTAAACCATTCCAAAAATCAGTGAAAGTAGTGTGACCACTTTTAAGAATTCAAGTTTTTCCAAAAAAATTAAAAATTATAAATATTTCTTAAAAATCATACATTACTATTTTTCCATCTTTAGTGGCATTACCAGTTGCGATGAAAGCGGAACAGTATCTTTGGAAAAAAAATATATAAATTATTAGTATTCCTTTTTGTTTAAGAACTAAAAATTGACCCTTTAGAAGGATATTTTTCGATTCCTTCCTGAGCTTGGACGACAGGCCACCAATAATTTGTCTTTTTTTTTTTTTTTTTGGAAATGTATTAATATTTATTTATGTTAGGATTTAGTTGCAATTTGTTTACGATCTCCAAGTTATCATTCCATCCTTTTTTAAAAAAAATATAAAAATAAAAAACGAAAAAAATTTATTTTTTTTGAATAATTTAAAAAATTTTTTATTTATAAATTATTTTTGCCTATAATATCATCTAAAGTCATATTAAACCCTGCTTTCGTTAATCCATCGGCTATTCCTGTCATTTCTGTTTATTTTTAAAAATAAAGAGTTTGAATTAAATTTTGAAAAAACAAAAGTTATTTTTTTCACCTTGGATATATTCTTGTTGGATTTTGTTTTTGTGAAATTTCACTGAAACATCACTGAAATATTTCATTGTTTTTCCTGTTGTCAAATAAGTCATTGCTTCGAAAACTCTCCTGACAAGATTTTTAATTGATAATATATTCAAAAGAAATTTTGATTTGTAAGATTTATACCATGCTTCTGCAAATTCTTCTGCAATATTGTATCCATACTGAAATCTGTTAAATGAATAAAATTATTTAAAGTTAAATTGATCATATTCTATTGATAAAGATGTTTTCTTTTATTTTCACCCTCTGTTGTATGGATCTCCATTTATTTTTATCTTGATCCATCCATCCACTGTAGATTTGGAGGATGTAGAAATGATTTTGGATTCTTTAATGGTCAAAGGTAATTTTTTGAGAGATAATGTTCCTCCAAAAAATCCAATCAATAAAACAACTAAAAAGACCAAATTTTCTCTTCTCATTTTTTTTTTTTTTTTAAAGATTTTAATGGAATTCAAGTAAGGATTTAAACAAAGTTTTAGCCCTGTATCCTGCCAAAGAACTTTCTTTAATAAGAAACATTAAGTGGTTCAAATCAACCAAAATTAAGACATTA
Source organism: Cochliopodium minus (assembly GCA_024220525.1). Taxonomy (NCBI): domain Eukaryota; phylum Discosea; order Himatismenida; family Cochliopodiidae; genus Cochliopodium; species Cochliopodium minus. The sequence goes on along the minus strand of JAMYWO010000117.1, from coordinate 97,387 downwards.
CCTCTTCTATTATTCTGCTTATAATTTCCTTTCACTTTTAGCAATCATTGAGTCTTTTTAAAGTTTATCTATTTTTTTTTGGAGAACTTACAAATAATCAATGATTTTACAATTTCCAAAAAGTTTTTAAAATAAATTAAAATAAAATTAATTTAATTAAATATTAAACAAAAAACACAAAATTTTTTTAAAACTTGTTTTTCTCGACAAAAAAAAAAAAGTTTTTTTTTTTTTTCTGTTTTTAAAGATCTTTCATCTTTATTTCTTCGTTCTTAGATTTGATGTTTTCATTGTTACGATGTGCAGCCTCTTGAAACTCCGACACACCCATGGCCAAACGAATTTTTAAGATCAAAAAGATGAGAGCAGTCAAAGACAAGACCAAAGAGATGACAATCAAAATAATAGCAATAACCTCACCAGTACCAAGACCTTTGCATTTTCCATTAATATCGAAAGCAGAAGAAATACCTTTTTAAAATAAAAAAAAATAAAAAAACAAAAAATAAAAATATATATATCAATAAAATAAAAATATTAAAGGAAAAAAATAAAAAAAATTTTTTTTACCAGATTGACTTTGCCCTACTTGATAATTATCACAAATTGTGTTAATGGGAGCATTGACTACGACAGAAGTGAAAGTAGGTTTTTCTCCTCCTGGACAGTTGTAATTGACATAGTTGGCAACTCCCTTCCCGCTCAAGGTAGCATTGATGATGACAGAAGTAGATCCCTAAAAAAAAAGTATAAATAAAAAAAAATAAAAAAAAATATAAATTAAAAATAAAAAAATAAAAAATTAAAATTTTTTTTTTACAACTAATGTTAGACAACCTGTCACCGATACGGTTCCTTTTCCAATGATGATGACAGAGTTGTTTCCTAAAGTGAGATTTCCTTCAAAGACGTAGCTGTCCAAGGTGGCGTTGATCAAAAACAACATAGGCTCCTTGTCGAGAACTTTAGGCTGTATTGTCCAAGTGCCTTGAGAACAAGAGAAATCTCTAAACAAAAAAAAATAAGAAATAAAATAAAAATAAAAAATAAAAAATAAAATAAAAATAAATAAAAAATAAAATAAAATAAAAAATTTTCTTTTTTCACCTTTGAATGAGAGATGGTGTGAAACAAGTACAATCAATACCGTATGCTCCACAAACACAACCTCTTCCTCTAGCACAGTAGTTGCAGGTAGTTTCGGTAGAAATAGGAAATGCTTGGGAGTAAAAAGTCCACATGTCTCCCAAAATCACACTTTGGTTGACAGGAGCTCTAATTTGACCATAACCACCATAAACAAAAAGTTGGCCTTTTAATAGAAAGAAATAAAATTAAAAAAAGTAATAATAAAAAAAAAAAAATAATATAAAATTTAAAAAAATAATGAAAACAAAAATTTTTAATTTACAAGCTCTTGTGTATGAGATATGTTGCTCTCTTCCTCCCATCAAACGTTGGTTGTTAACAGGTGCGTCTCCATAAAATCCCTTTGTGCTGTAGTTTCCTTGAGCTCTGTAATCGAAGGGTTGAGCAACAAAAATCTGGAAAAAATAAATTGATAAAAAAAAAATTCTAAAGAAAAAAAAAAAATTATTTACCCATCTATTTGTAGAACTAAAATGTTTAAAAAATATGGAGATTTTTAGTTGTAAAAAAAGGTTTTATTGAAAATTTTTTTTTTTACGTATCATATTTCCAGATATCTCTTGTGATTCTATCAACAAGGTCTAATCTTGTGAAAGAACCTCCAATCATCCACAAGTTGTTTGAGTTATCGCAAGTCATACTGGTAGTGTATCTAATAAAGAAAACAACATAAAAAATTGTTTGTATTTTTTTAAAAGAAGATCAAATGTCATACCTTGTTCCGGGGAATGCATTTGGATCATTGGAATCTTGGAAATTTCCTGAAGGTAGCAAGTTGTATCTTGGTGGACGAATATTTACGAAACGAGAAGTTGCATCATTCCACAACCATAAATCAGCTACTTGAGCAACAGGAAAAGTGTTGGCTATTAAAAAAATAAAAAAATAAGATTGTTTATGTTTGAAAAAAAAAAAAAAAAATTTTTGGAAATATTCTTACTTTGAATTTGACCAAAACCGAGATAGACATTCCCATTTGCAGAGCATTTAGTACAGATTGGATTCAATCTTGCGTCAGGAACACCAAGAGTAATATTATAAGATCCATGAGTAGAATTGTGACCGGAGAGCCAAGTCCAAATTCCTTGGATTGTGTCAAATTTCCATACATCGTTTAAAGTTCCAACAGTGTTGATTTTGGATGTGTTACTTGGTTGAGTGATGTTACCATAACCTCCGAATAAATAGAGTCCTTTGTTGGATGGGTTATACCAATTACATCCTCCTGATCTTTGTCCTGGATACGCAAACATTGAGTAAACTCCTATTTGAGTGTCGTACTTAACAGGGGCAGGAGGATTGAATTGTCCTGCTATCAATTTCCATGATGGATTAATTGCATTGATTTGATATTGCATCAAATCAGAGAACAATCCATCTTTATTATCTTGTCCTCCATAAATCCTTTATTAAAATAAAAAAAATATTTATTCTGAATGATTTTATATTTTGAAAGTTATAGTTACCAAATATTTGATCCATCTGTCCATAAGTATGGAGATACTCTGGATCCCGGTGACATATTTGTTGTTGTATATCTCACTGGAATATCAATGAAGCCATTTCCATTATTATTGTAAATCATTGTCCCTTTATATGAGAAAATTATAAGAAATCATTATTCCTGATATCAAAAAAGAAATAAAAAGATATTCTTACATCTTTCAGTTATCATATTGAATTTCCATCTATTGAATGGGAGGTTTAGTAATCTTCAAAAAATTTATTCTAAAAAAAAAAAAAAATTTACAAATCACAAAGTGCGGATGTTACATTAGAAAAAGGATCATTTATAGTTCCTCCATATATACTATGATTTTAGAATAAAGAATAATATTGCCTGATTAAGGAAGGAAATACAAAAATTGTTTTACTAAAATGCAGATCCAACATAATCAAAAGCGATACCATAATTTAATCTTGCTCTTGGTTCAGGAAAAAAGTTGGCTGAAGTATAATTTCCATCATATGCTTTATATTCAAAAATTTATTAATTGGAAAAGGAAATACAAAAAAAAAATCAAAATTATTTCTTATAAATTTTTAAAATGAAATCTTTAAATAAGGTTTTTTATTTATTTTGATCTTACTTGTTTTGAATTGATATCCATCCAGCCATCTCCATCCATCTGTATTAAAATAAAACAAAATTTATTTTTAATAATGATTAATAATCCTCTATAATTTAGATATCTTTTGAATGAAAAAATAAAATGAAATAACCTGATTGACAATTGAAGGAAGATGCAAAAATAATCAATATAATAAACAAATATATTCTCATTCTTAGTAACTTATTTTGGTTTTTTTTTTTAATTTATTTGATTAATTTTTGATCAAACAATTTATATAAATAAAAAATATTCAAAAGATATTTCTTTATACTGTATCAAATAATTAAAAGAATATTTCAATCAAAAAAATTTTTTGAAAAAAATTAAATGAAAATCAAACAACTCAAATTCAACTAATCTCATTTCGAAAGTTTAAAGTATATTTTTCGAGAAATCTCATTAAAAAAAAGGTATTTTTAAGTGAAAAAAATTTAAAAGAAAAAAAATTCTCTTAAAAAAAAAAAATTGAAAACAGAAAAAGAAATAGTTATATGGATAACAATAACAATAAACAACAAACTAGAGTGACATTAAAAATAATATTGGCTTCAGGTTTGATTAAATCAAAAAATAAACTACAAAATTACCTTTTTATATTTTTCCTTCATTCAAGATCCAAAACTTCCATTTAAGGTTGTATCTGTTCCAGATGATACTCCATTCATAGCAGGTAAAATTTTTGTTCCAATTTTATGACAAATAAATTATAATATTTTTGAATTTAGTCATCAAATTTGTATCAGAAGGTAATATATCACTCTTCATTCAAAGATAATACATTTATTCACAAAAAGAGGTAAAATTTAACAAACAATTCAAAAATATCAAAGACATAAATGAAATTATTCTCAAAAAAACAAGTTCAAAGTTAATTATGAAACAAGTGCAGTCGTAACTAAAGGTAAATATATCAAAAAAAAAAAAAAGAAAATTAAGTTTATTGCGAAAATATTCAAAAATAAACATAAATTTGTAGAGGGTATGGGTGTTACTCCAAATCAAAGTGCAGGAAACGTAAGAATTCCATTTTTCTTTGAATAAATAGATTAATTTAAATCATTTGAAAGGTATTTCTTAAATATGGATCAGAGTTGAGACTTATTCCAAGAGATAGAGTTGGATATTGAATCATTCAAATAAATATTGGCAAAAATCAATTACATATTTATTTGTTACAATACAAAAGAAATTTGTTTGGATATTTTTATTTTTTAATTTTATCTCCATTCAATCAAACATAACAATTAAAAAAAATAAAAACTTATTTGATCATCTCATCTCATTCTTTAACAATCATTGTTTATTATTTTGTCGTTTTCTGTTTATTTGAGGAAAGGAGAGATTTATTATTTTTTTTTTTTTTATTTTTCTTCTCTCAAATTAAAAAAAAAAAATTAAAGTCCAATTAAAATTGTGAATACAAGAAAAACAATAGGTATAGAATATACAGATAGGATTCTTTAAAAATGGAAGATTTTTTATTGGTTAAAATCATTTTTGGAACATCGATTGGCAAAGGACAATTAAAAAAAGCATACAAATTTTCAAAGCAATTTACCATTCAAGATGCTTTGAATCAAATTATCGAAAAAGAAGAGCTTTATAATATTGCGAAAGATGTTGGATTATTTAAAATGAATTTGGGCTGGCTCGATCCTAATTTGACATTAGTTTCATATAATATCAAATCCTTTGTAAATATCAACCCATATCATCATTTTATAAATCATATTTCATATTGAATTCATCATTCCCTTCTAAATCCCCGATTATATTTGTTTAATAACCATTATATATTTTTATTCACCAAATTTAAAATATATTATTCAGTTTTCATACCTTGTAATTTGACGTTATATAAAATTATCAAAAAATTATTAAAATTTATTTGTCCTTCTTCAAATATTGTTTCACAATGAACAGGATAAAAAGATGAAAAATATATAAATTTTTAATTAAACTTTTTATTTTCAACAGGATATCGTTCAATTTGAACACAAAATAAGGAAAATGCAGATCAGGGATGTGAAAACAAACAAAATAAACGTGGTCGAATACGATGAGAGATTGACTATCTACAGGAATATCCCGCTAATAGCAAATCAGTTGAAAAAAATAGATATTTTGCCCACCTCATTATATCATAGGGTTGCTATCTTGAATAAAGAAAATCTCTTATTAAACCTGGATTTGCCAGATGCAACAGAATTTCTCATCATAAGAAATGAAACGTTCAAAATGCATTTAAATTTAAAGAGCGAAGATATAGGAGATAATTTATTCATCTATGCTTTGGTAAAATTGAATTCCGACTAATATCTCATTAGTATTTCATTAATTATCTTTTAAAAATTCAGCTTCCTTATTGTGAGGGAGAAATTTTCAAACAAACAAGAGGGATAATGAAGGGATGGAAAAGAATGTAACATCTGATTTATATAAATTTATTTAATTTATAATTTTTTATTTTGAAAGTTTTCTAATTTTTAATATTAATTTAACTCGATAAATTATCAATAAAAATTTTTTAATCCTATCCGTCCTTTCTTAGGTATTTCTCATTGAGAATAGAAAAGATAGAGTTTTTCAAAGATCAGAAAGATCACCTGGAAGATTGTCCTCTCTTTTGTTTTTCGATCCAAGACATCAAAGGCATAGACAAACTAGGACCAAAAAAAACAGGGTTCTTGATCTGCATCAGAAGTATCGAGACCGATCACTATTTTTTCGTAGAAGGAAAGGAACAATCGGACATATGGGTCGACAAAATCGAAAAGTGGCTCACCTTTAAAAATTTTTTCGGACCCATTCGATTAAATTCTAGATCTCGTACCCTTGCTCATTTTGCTTTGGTAGCCAAAGAAACCACTTTCGACAAATTGAGCGGGAAATCTATTTTTATTAGGATGAGTGAGGAGAGAATTTCTTCTGACATCGAAGTTTTGAACGACAGAGAAATCGATAGAATTGCTGATGAAGAGCTGGAGCTTTTAGAAAATTCTAAAAATGGGATTTTTAACTATTTAGTTTTTGAGAAAGACAAAAATAAAGTCAAAAATTTTTTTGGTGACAATTTTTTCAAAAATTCAATAAATTTTTATTTTTATTTTTATTTTACAGATTTAAATGATAGTACTGAAGATTATTCTACAGAAGGTGATAAAGGGATGAGTGAAGAAGAGATTAGTGAAGAAGAAGAAGAATCGGAAAGTGAAGAAGAAATAGTGGATAATTTTGTACCATATAAAACTCCATCTCCTCCTGAAGAAAAAGAAATAATGGTAACTAAAAAAAAAATAAGAAATAAAATAAAAATTCAAAAAAAATGAAAATGAAAATAAAAATAAAAATTCAAAAATGTAAATGAAAATAAAATAAAAAAATGTAAATATAATAATAAAAATAAAAATAAAAATTATTTATTTTTTTATTTTAAGCCGAGAAGACAAATAAGTGTTTTGTTAAATAATGGTAAAAAAAGAGAAATGATAGTGGATGAAGAGTTTGATATTTATGAATTGGCTTACATGATCTCGGAAGAAGTGGGATCAGAGTTTGTTTTCACTGTAAACAAAAAAGATTTCGGGGAAAATAGAGAGGTGGAGTTGCTGGATCATCAGCTATCTCTTCAAGCACATAATATTCCAAACAGTGCTACTTTTTTAATAAAAAAAAGTGGCATAACAGATGAATATATGGGAATCAATGATATTTATGACAATCACTTTTTGTATGTTATGGTAAATTGTTTTTTATTTTAAAAAAAATTTTTGTTGATTTTTGGATAATTGTTAATTTTTTTTTGTATTTATGATATTTTTTCATTTCATTTCATTTTTACAAATAGTTTAATCCTTTTTTTTACATTTTTTTTTTAATTATTTTTTTTAGTTGCCAACTTTTGAATCTGATATTTTATTTTTAAATCCCCTTGTGGATGAACGGAAATGGAGTATATGTTTTGTGAAATTCATCTCAATGGATTTAGTTTTCTTCGATAATTCAAACCAAAAAGACCCGATATGTACCCTCCCCTTCTCCCAAATTAAAAACATCTCCAAAAACAATTCCATTCAAGAATTGTCTCTCATAAAAAACAATGTCATTATAAAAAGTAATGAAAATAATACTAATTTTGAAATTTGTTTTAAAGACGAAGTTTGTATGAATAATTTTCTTGATCTTTCTAATTGGAAGAACTTTTCTTGTGAAAGCCTTTCTAAATTTTCTATGGACGCCAAATGCGGAGATTTCATTGAAGATATAGAGTTTTTCACCAATTTTTTCAAGTGAAATTTCTCTTTCTCTCCATGTAATCTATCACCCAAGAATTTTTCTTTCTTTGTTTATTTAAATTTTCTCTTGATTATTTTTTTCCGATCATTCAAATTAAAAGTATATATTGTTTTTTTTTCATTTTATTTTTGGTATTTATTCTTTTTTAATTTTTTTTCTTTTTTCAAAAAATATTCAAAACTCCTTTCAATATTAAATTTTAATTAGATTCAACATTCTCATTTTTAACTTGTAGAAAATATTATTTGTCTTTCAGAGAACATTTTAAATATAAATTAATAAAAAAAAAAAGGAGAAGATTTAATTTTTTGATTGGAAGGAAGAAATTAAAATCAAAATTTTCACAATATTTATCAATCATTTCAACACATCAAGAATATAAATCATGAGTTGGTATATCCCACCTGAACCAAAAAATTCAACCATACCATCTCCAAGAATATATTCCTCTTTTTTGTCTTATGAGGAGAATGGTGCGATATTATTCGGAGGAGAAAATAAATCAAAAGTATTGAAAGATATTTTTCTGTTGGATGGTAACAAAAAAAAAAAGAAATTTATATTCAATATCACATTTATTGATAGATCTTCTATGATCCATTATAATGGATTCTTTATTTGAATATATATAGCCTCTTTAATAAATTTATAAAAATTAATTTATAAATTAATTTTATTTCATCAATATCGTATCTATTGCCCTAAAAATATTTATACCCCCTATTGATTAACTCTTTTGAATATCAATATATAGTTTCATCTGGAAAGACTGAATGGAAGACATTGAGACAGAAATCAAAGATTGGTATATCAAGGCATGCAGCTGTAGTCATAAATCGAATAATGTATGTGATAGGAGGGAAAAAGAACAAATCATTCAACAAGAAATTATTAAAATTTGATATAGGTAATCCTCAAATAAATAAATCTCTCAAAAGTCTATATCAATTAAATAAATAAGCAATACTCAAAAAATTATACTTCTTGAAATATCTATCATTTCCTTTCCTTGAGAATATCGGAGATATAAAATTTTAATTGAGCTATCAATTTATTTTCTTATGATATCATAAAATACACAAATACAACCCAATAATTGATTGCAAATCATTTCATTGGTGATTAATAATCTCCCTATCTCATAATTTTGAAATATAATCACAGAAAAGTTTTGAGAATTAAATAAATTAAAGATTGAATATTCCTTATCCATCCTCCTGACCTATTCATCCAAACATTATGAATATCATTTGATACAATCATTTTTTTTTGATCAACAAAAAAAGAAAATCACCATTTTTCATTTCTAAATTAAGATTCTCCAACAAAATTGTTAATTTTGTCTAAGCCCAAATCATTTTTACTAATAACAAAATAAGCCAATCATTATCATTAATTCTCTTATAAATTAAAACTCATCTCAAAAAAAAAAAGATTCACAAATATGGTCAGAAGAAGACAAATACAAAGGGACACCACCGTCACCAAGAGTGGGACATTCAGCAATAGCATACGAAAACAAAATATACATATTCGGAGGAGAAGGTCCCTTCAAGGAACAGTTCAACGAGATCTTTTGTTATGACATCACCACTCTCACTTGGTCCAAAATCCAGTCGCTTGGTTCTCTTCCCACTCCTCGTTCTTATCACACCGCTACTTTGTTTAATGATCAAATGATCATTTTTGGGGGTGTTTGTGAAGATAATCAGATCTTCGACACCATTCATTGTTTAAATTTAAGTAATATTTTTTTAAAAAAAATATTCATCTTATTTTTCTTTCATTCTTTTATTTTTAATTTTTTTCTTAAAAATATATTTTAAAATTTCTTTGATGATTTTTTATTTTTTCTTAAACCCAGAAACAAACATGTGGTCACAATATGGCATGTTGAACGCAGGTCCTAATGCTTGTTACGGTCATACTTCTGTAATTCACGATAACTCCTTGGTCATTTATGGAGGTGTAACAGAAAGAGGACCAACAAATCACATTTACATATTTAACTTTGGTAAATAAATAATTATTTTTGTTCATTTTTTAAAACATTTTAATATTCAACATTAGTTCTTATTTGAAAATTTTTAATATTTATCTAATTATTCAATTAAAGACTTTATTTTTTCATTTGAATTTTTTGTTTGGACTTTTTTTTTAAATAAAAAATTAAAACAAAAACAGAATCTAATAAATGGAACAAGGGAAGTGCGTATAACAAAGTGATAAGATCAGACGTAATGGAAAACTCCCTCCACTGCGCAGTATTAATGAACAACACCAAAATCTTCATCTTCGGTGGAATGAACTCCAAAGAAAACATCACCAACAATTTGACTGTGTTTTATCATTTGGAGAACATGAAGGGTCTCCCTACTTCTCTCAAGGTCGGTATTAAAACCGACGTAAAAAAAGAGAAGAAGGGGAAGAAGGCAAAGAAGGGGAGCAGCTCCAATGTCGGCTCTCCTTACAACGTTGTACATAAAGTTCATGTCAATTTCGATTATCAGTGGACTGGACAAAAACCTGAAGAAGTTTTCAGAATAGATGAAAAATTGGGTAAATAAAAATCATTATTTTTGTTTCTTTTATTTTTATTTTAAATTTAGATTTATTGTTATTTCTTTTAGATTTTTTTTAGAAAATTTTATTTTTGTTTCTTTTATTTTTATTTTAAATTTAGATTTATTGTTAAATTTTTTGTTTGATTTATTTTATTTTTGTTGTTTTTCTTTCAACTTTTTTTTTTTGTTCTTAGGTCAAGGTGCTTATGGAGCAGTTTTCAAGGCTGTCCAGAGGGAATCTGGGTTCGTCCTTGCAATAAAAGAGATTTCGGACATCGATCCTTTGAACGCTGAAGACGTACAAAAAGAAATCGAAATTTTAAAAAAATGTAAGAAAAATTGAAAAAAACTAATAAAAATGAAGTAATAAAGTAAAGAATAAAATAAATAAACAAATATTTTAAATTAAAGTGTAAATTGATAAAAATCAAATCACATAAATAAAATAAAAAATAATTTATAAAATAAAAATTAAATGAAACAATATACAAACATAAATTAAATCACAAAAAAAAAAAACTAAAACAAAAAAACTTAAATATGAAACAAAAAAATTAAAATAGGTAAAAATACAAATATCGTATGTTATTATGGAACATGTGACAAGGAAGGGAAACTTTGGATTTTGATGGACTATTGTGCTGCTGGTTCAGTGAGGGATTTGATCGAGAGGCTCAATAGACCAATGAAAGAAGTGGATATTCAAACCATCTTGGTCGGTACTTTGAAGGGTCTTATTTATCTGCATTCCCAAAAAATCATTCACAGAGATATTAAAGTAAAATCTTTTTTATTTATTTTAATTTAAATATTTATTTCATTTTATAAATTTTTGTTTCATTTTTTTATTTAATCATTTTTATTTTTTTGTTTTATTACATTATTTTTATTTTTTTTATGAAATATTTTAGTTTAAAAAATGTTGTTTATTCTTATATTTTTGTTCATTTTCTGTTAATATTTTTTTTTTGGTTTTATTTCTTTATTCAATTAAATTTTTAAATTTATTTAAAAAAAATTTTATTTTATTTTCAAATCAGTTTTATCAATTTTATTCAATATTGATTTTTAAACTAATATTTTATTAAAAAATTTTCTTTTCTTAATTTTAAATTTTTTTTTTACAATTTCGCTGTTAGTGCGGAAATATTTTGTTGACAGAAAAATGTGAGGTGAAAATAGCGGATTTTGGTGTGAGCGAACAGTTGAGCAAAGACACTGACACAAAGGAAGTGATCGGATCTCCCCTTTGGATGGCACCAGAAGTCATCAACCAACAAAGTTACAATGATTCTTGCGATATATGGAGTTTGGGTAAAGAAAAAAAATCAATTTCAATTTTTTATTTTTTATTTTATTTTTTTATTTTTTAGATCACATTTTTTTAATTTTTATATTTTTTATTTTTTATTTTTTTTTTCATATTTTTTTTAATTTTTATTTTACATTTATTTATTTGAAATTTTTTTTTTTAATTATTATTTAATTATTTAATTTGATTTAAATATTTTTTTTGTTAATTTTTATTTTTTATTATTTTTTAGATTTTTTTTCAATTTTTTTATTTTTGTAATAGGTATCACTGTGATAGAAATGGCAGAGGGTTTTCCACCATACCACGAATTGGAAGTAGAACAAGCGATGAAGATGGTAGCCACAAAAGCTCCTCCCTCTTTCTCAGAGCCCTCCAAGTTCTCTGAAAGCATCACCAACTTCATTTCTCGTTGTCTCAAAAGAAATGCCTCGGAGAGATCTAAAGGTAAAAAAATTTAAAAAAATTTTTAAAAAATAATTAAAAAATAATTAAATTCATTGTTAAAAAAAATGAGAATTATTAAAAAAAATTAAATAATCAATCAAAAAATTCAAATTAATTAATTTTGTTAAAAATTTTTTTTTAGCAATCGATCTTATGTTGGACTCATTTGTCATCCAAACTAGCGGCTCTGACAGTTTAATTCCATTAGTAAACGAATATCTCAAACTAAAGGTAAAATTTTAAACTAGTTTTTTTAATCTTATTTTTTTTATTTTTAATTTTACATTTTTAATGTTAATTTTTTTTTTAATTTTTTTTTTTTTAATTTAATTCATTTTTTAAATTTAATTTTTTTTAAATTTTTTTTATTTTTAAATTTTATTTTTGAATTTTCCTAGGTTGAAGGAGCATTTGCGGGAGAATCCATGTCTTCAGAAACAGACACATTGTCAAGCAGCATAAGTAATTCCAGTGTGAGAACTGAAAGCAGACAAAGCGACAGTGACATTCATCGCCATAGTGAAGGTAAATTCCTTTTTTTCATATTTTATTATTTATTTTATATTATTATTATCTACATTTAAAAGTTTTTATTTTAATTTAATTTTTTAATTTTAATTTTAATTTTGAAAATTTTTTAAATTTCATTTTTCTTTGTTTATTTAAAAAATAATTTTGTTCTTCATTTGTTTCATATTTTAATTTATTATGATATAATTTACTTATTTTAATTTATTATTTTTAGATCATTATCATTTTTTAATTATTTATTTATTATAAATATTTGTAAAATATTTTTTATTTTTTTATTATTTTTTAAATATTTTTATTATTTTTTTTATTTTTATTTTTTATTTTTTTAATTTTTATTTTTTTATTTTTTTTAATATTTTTATTATTTTTAAATTTTTTATTTTTTTTAATTTTTGACATTTTTTTGAAATTCTTTTTAGAAAAAATGCAACATAGCAGCCACGGAGATATTTTTGGTAAAAAAATAAATTCGTTAGGAAAAGTAGACTTGGGAGAAAGCACCAACTTCCTTTTAAAAAGAGCGAACCCATTGGACGTGCCTGACGAAGACACCAGCGAAGACGATGACGAGGACAACATCCCCAATTTTGCAAAGAGGAAATCCGCCAACCTTAAAAACAAAATCAATCAACTCAGCAAATTTCAAAACAAAAATTCCAAAAATAAAGATGATACTGAAACTAGTGATGTAAAAAAAAAAATATAAAAATTTTTTGATTTATTATTTTAATTTAATTTTTTTGGTTTTTTTATTTTTTTTTTTCAATTTTTTTGAATTTTTTTAAATTTTAATTTTTTGAATTTTTTTAAATTTTTTTAAATTTTAATCTTTTAATTTATTTTTATTTTGTTCGAATTAGTTTGTTTTTTTTTCCATTCAAATTTATTTTAACTTTTTTAATTCCCAATTTATTTTGATTAAAATTTGTTTGAATTAATTTTTTTAACAAATTATTTAAATTTTATCCCAATTTATTTTTAAAAAAGGACTCTTCATCGGAGAAATCATCGCCTAATGTTTCGAAGAAAAGACTCTCCAGAAGAAACTCCAATCAAAAAACCACCCCTACCAAATCTCCTCAACTCAACAGAAGAAAATTATTAAAAGATTCCGAAGAAGATGAAGAAGAAGAAACTGAAGAAATTGTAAATTAATTTTAAATAATTTTTATTATTTTTTAAATTTGATTTTATTAATTTTAATTTAACAAATTTTTTTTTGAATTTTTTAATTTTAATATTTAATTTTTTAAATGCCAAAAAAAATTTTAGATTCCACCAAAAAATTTCTTATTGGAAAAAAAAGAAGAAGAGGATAAAAAAAGTGAGGAGTCAGAGGATGCTGGCAGTTTTGTCGAGAAGGACGGCGAAAGCGATGATGATGGCGATGGAGGTAGTGTTGTTGTAAATTCTGTGGAAGAAAAAGAAGATGAAAAGACAACAGAAGAAAAGAAAACAAAAAATGATGGTAAAAAAAAAATAATAATTTTCGAAATTTTTTATTTTTTATTTTTTATTTCAACATTTTTTTTAATTTTTATTTTTTATTTTTTATTTTTTATTTTTTATTTTTTATTTTTTGATTTTTTATTTTCAACATTTTTTTAATTTTTTTAATTTTTTTTTTTTAAAAAATTTTTTTTATTTAGATGAAACATCAAGTTCTTCTGAAGATAGTGAAGAAAAATCTACCAAAAAAGTCAACAGCGCACTTTCCAAGTTCATGCCCAACACTAGTAGCCCACTTTTCAAGCGAGAAAGCAACCAATCCTACGAGTTTACAAGACTCCAAAACGAGTTCAACTCTTTCAAGATGGGTATTTTGGCCAAGATGGATCATCAGAACGATAAAATCAAAAACTTAGAACGTGAAAACTCTAATTTAAAGTTTCAAATTGAAGAACTTCATGAGATTGTAAAGATCATCTCGATCAAACTTGACATCAAGGACAAGGAGAAAAGGAAAAGTTCTACCACCAACACCAAGCTGGAACGAAACACTGTCAAGAACATTCCCGTTGATACGAAGGACAACAATTTGAGAGTTTCCACAAACCCTTTGTACAGGCAGAACAAATAAACAAATCATTTAAAAAAAAATAAAAGCTTTGTCAAAATAAATAAAATATAAAAATTAAAATTTTTTTTTTTTAATAAATTATTCATCATCTTGATCTTCATCTTTATCATCCAAGTTCAAGTTTTTAATTTTTCTTTTTTTGTTTTTTATTTGAATGTCTATGTGATCTTCCATTTTCCTTTGAGAAAGAGGAGTGTACTTGTGCTGTTTGCTTTCGCATATTTTCGGATAAATTTCCCCCCAATTCACTTCTTTCTCTTCTGAAACGAACTTTGTTTGGTTCAAAACATCCAAGAAACATTGGAGTTGTTTGGCTTTTATAGAATGAGAGTGAATCAAATTTCTGATGTGTTCACTCATAAAATAATAAGCATCTAAAAAATTAAAACAAATTAAAATAAAATCAATTAAAACTGTTAAAAAAATAAAATTTATTTTGAAAAATAAAATCAATTATTAAAAAAATTTTGAAAAAAATAATTAATAATTTAATAAAAAAAAAATCAGATATTAAAAAAAATAAAAGTAAAAAAATTACCTATTTCATAATTCCAAGTAAGACCATCAAATTGACAATCAGACAAAACGAGAGGAAGTCCATCGACAAAAACATATTCAGGCTTGCAAGGGAACTTTTCGATGTCGAGGAGATCCTTGACGATGGAGGGATCCTCCTTCTTGTTTCCCACCAAGAAAAGGACAGACACCATGCATCTTATTTGATGGTAAAGAAAAGCTGTGGCGTTTACTCTGAACTCATAAAGATCAAATTCTTCACTAAATGAAAGAAAAATGAAAATAAAAAAAAAAGATAAATTAAGATTCATAATTAATTAGCTGAATATTAAAAAATAAAAATTAAAAAAAAAATAATTCAAATTAAAATATTTAAAATGAAAATAATAAATTAAAAAAATTAAAAAAATTGATTGAATAATTGTTGGAAACTAAAAAAATATAAATTATTTTATTTTTAATAATTTTTCTTTTAATTTTTTTACATTATTTCCTAAAAATTTTTATTTTATTTTATTTATTAATCAAATTGTTTTTACGAGTGTCCGGATGACTCTACCTTGACGATGGAGGAAGAATAAACTTCTCTGTTACAATGAGTCACTCCGCCCTTCACATCCAACTTGCAGAAACTTCTGTAGTCATGTTTCCCCTCATAATATTTAGCTGCTTCATTCATTTTCTTCAAAAAATAAATACACACAATATAAATTAAAAAATAAAACAAAAAATTTCAATTAAAAATCAAGAAAAAGGATGTCTACAAATGAAAAAATAAAAAAATAAAAAAATTTTGAAAAATAAACAACAAAAATAAAAAATAAATTTACAAACCTAAAAAAGTAAAAAAAAACTAAATAAAAAATAAAAAAGAAATTTAAACAAAAAACAAATAAAATAAAAAAAAAATAAAATAATTTTAAAAAAATAAATTCAAATAATGAAATAAAATTAAATGCTGAAAAAATAAGAATAAAATGAATAAAAATAAAAAAAGAAAAAAGAAAAAAGAAAAATAAAATCAAAATAATAAAATAAAAATAAAAAAAAAAATCAAAAAAAAAAATACATCAGTATCATATTTTCCTTTGAAAAAGAAAAACCTGTAGGATCTGGAGAGACAAGAAAATCTGGCGTTGAAATCTTTATCAACTGGAGCCCATGCGACCACACGTATGTAGTCAGGCAAAGCCCTGTTCAATATGCTGAGGTACTTGATTTCTTCCGGAAGTTTAGTCTAAAACACAATAATAATAAATGATTAAAAAGAAAAAATAAAAAATATAAAATAAAATAAATGAAAAATAAAAACTAAAAAAAAATAATTATTTTTGAATAAAAAAAATTATTTTTCAATAAAAAAATTTAAAAAATAGTCACCTTTTTCTTTTTATTATTTTCGTCATTCTCATTCTCTTTTTTTTCAACTTCTTTTGGGGGAATGAAATGTCCCTTTTCGTCTTTCAATTGACTTTCGACAAGATTCGACCTAACGTACAATGACACTACGTTTGCATAGGCCGAAACTCCCTTATCTGTTCTTCCGCATCTGTTCCAATTACATTCTGATCTCGATTTGATGAGACACAATCTTTCTAATGTGTTATAAAATGTTCCCTGAAGATGAAAAAAAATTTATTTTAATAATTTTTTCTTTTTTCTTTTGTTTTTTTATTTATTTTATTTTTTTATATTTATATTGAATTTTCTCATTTATTTCTCACTTTAATATCATGTGAATTTATTTAAAGAAAAAAGACATTTTACCTCTATTGTTGGATTAATATCTTTTTCATTTTCTTCTGGTTGTGATGCAAATCCAGAATAATCCCATCCCAAATACAATATCTTTAATGCTATATGCCTTTGATAGTATTTATCCATCGAAAATGAATTCCTTTTCTTTTTCTTTGATCCCTTATTGTTATCATTGTTGTTATTGTTTTTGATTTTTTTATTTTGGTTGTTTTTGTTGTCATTCCCTTTGATATTTTCTTTTTTGAGTTGTTGAATGATTTGTATCAATTCCTCTTTTGATTTTGAATTCAAATTATCTTCAATTGTTTCCATTCCTTTCTTATTATTTTGATATGAAATGATATTCAAAAAAAAATGAATAATTCAAAAACAAATATTTGGCTATATTTGATAATCCTTTGTTCAGCCTTTGATATTTTTTTTTTTTGATATTTTTTTATGAATGAGTTTAAAAATAAAATTATTTCAAAAAAATAAAATTTAACAAAAATAATAATTTAAAAAAATAAAAAAAAACTCAAATAATTGTTTTTTTTCTATTTAAAAATGAATAAAGATCAAAAAAAGAATTTAGAAAAGGTTGGTGAAGCACTCCAAAAAGTTTGTGATTATGTCGAAAGAGAAGAAAAAATTGAAAATTGGCTTGAAGATTACACCACATGTTTCAATCTCTGTAATGAAGAAGTAGAACAACATGTATATGAAAAAATTATTGAAGTATTTGACAAGCAAATTACTGTCCAAAAGAATGTAAGAAAATGAAAATTAATATTCTTTTAAATGAAAATATAAAATTTTTTTTATTTTTATTTGAGGATTATTTTTTATATATTTTGTACGTACAACAAATACTAACCCAAAATTTTTTTTTTTTTCATATATATTTAGAGACTTTTGAAGTTTCAAGGAGAAAATTTGATGAGAGAATATCTTAAAGAATTTAGATTTTGTTCCACATATAGAACTGTAATTTGGAGAATTACTTGTTATTTGGAAAGATTTTGGATTCCATCCCAAAAAGATGCATTGAAAATTCGTGATGTAATATTAATTTTTTTTTATAAACTCATTTTAAAAATAAAAATTAATAATATTCTATATATACAGCTTGCTCTCGTTAGATGGAGAAAAACATGTTATTTGATGGCAGCAGATACTGTTAGAGGATCCATTCTTGATTTGATTGATGCTTCAAGAAATAAAGAAGCTGCAGATAAATCATTGATTAAACAATTTATTGAATCATTGCAACAACTTTCTCTTGAGTTGGGAGCTGAATTTTACAAAGAACAATTTGAAAAACCATTTATTCAAAGACTCAAACAATATTATGGTCGTGAATCCAAAGAATTCTTCAGTACCCATCCTATTGCTGAATATATGGCAAAGGCAGAAGAACGTATTAAAGAAGAAGAAGGTATGGCAGGACAATTCTTTTTGGAATCTACCAAACCATTGGTAGTTGAAGCATTGAATGAATCCTTGATCAGTGATCACTTTGATGCATTGCAACGTACATTCGAAGGTATGTTGAGAGAACACAATGAAACTGAAATGAAGACTTTCTACTTTTTGTTGTCTCGTCTTAATGATGGTTTGAGTGGATCTGCAAAGACTTTTGAGAACTATTTATTGAAGGAAGTACTCACTCCTGTTATCAAGACTCAATACGTCTCAAAACAAAAAGCTCAAATTGAGGGACTCAACAAATTTTGCCAAGATTTCATTTCCATCAAGAGAAAATATACAAAACTCATTGAAGATTGTTTCTTGAAGAATGTTCTCTTTCAAGAAGCTATGGATAAAGCATTTTCTGCTGCATTGAATGCTCCAAATGAAAACTATGTTGGAAAACCAAAGAAAGGAACAAAGGGAAAGAAAGCTAAACCTGTTAAAGTATTCAAAGTCGATCGTCTCCTTGCTATGTTTGTTGATAACTTGTTCAAAGGAGATAAGGCACTCAAGTTTGATGTTGAAGCAACCGAAGCATTCTTTGGAGATGTCGTAAAGATTGTAGCATATTTTACCTCTCGTGATGTGTTCTTCGAGTGTTCCAAACGTCATCTTTGCCAACGTCTCTTGTCCACCAAGAGAAATGAAGATCTTGAAGCATCTTTCTTGAACAAATTGAAGGCTCAATTCGGACAAAACATGGTTCGTCACTTGCAAGGTATGTTGAACGACGTAGCTGGAGAAGGTAAAGAAAACTTGCAAAAGGAATTTGAAGAGTATCTCCAAAAGAACAAAATCGGAAACAACGATCAAATCGATGGAGTATCCTTTAATGCACGTTTGTTGAAAGAATCCCATTGGCCTGTATTCCCAGAAGATAAGATCCAACTTCAACTTTGCTCTCAACCTATGGAAAAATGCCGTTCCGTATTTGAAAAATTCTACAAAGAATCAAAGAGTGAGAGAAGAGTTCGTTGGTTGTTTAATCACGGAGAAGTTGAAGTTGATACTGGATATAAGCCACAAGAAAAGAAATCCAAGAGCAAATCTTCAAGCAAATCAAAGAGCAAAGCAAAATCCAAATCAAACATCAAATTTACAGTTTCCCCATTTCAATCTCAATTGTTGTGCTTGTTCAATCAAAAGAAAGAATGGACTGCTCCTGAAATGTGCCAAATCTTATTTCCAACTGGAGCTCAAATCAAGGAAGAAGAATTGACTGCATCCTTGTTCTCTGCATTGTCTCCACTCATCTTTGATCCTAAAGGACCTGTCGGACTTGTTCTCACCGAAGAAGATAAAAAGAAGATGGAAGAACAAAAAGAAAAGGAAAAAGAAGAAGAAGAGAAAGAAAAGCCAAAGGAGGGAGAAGGAAAGGAAAAGAAGAAAAGAAAAAAAAAAGAAGTCGGATTGGAAGAGAGAGATCTCACCAAAGATGATAAGTTTTTCTTGAAACCTGAAATCTCATCCACCCTTTTGCGTATCCAATATGCTACCGAATCTGCAAAACGTCAAAAATCTAATCAAGGTACCATTGATAAATATGTTCGTAAAAAAAGAGAATTCATGTTGGATGCTGCTATGGTCAGAGTCATGAAAGCTCGTAATGCTATCAAGTGGACTCAATTCCAAACTGAAGTATTGAAATTGGTACAAAAGGAATGGACTCCTTCCGCAAAAGAAATGAAAAAGAGACTTGGTTCTTTGATGGAAAGAGACTTTATCAAACGTTCTGAAGACGATGAAAATTTATTACAATGTAAAACTCTTTTTAAATACACCATATTGCACAAAAATATAAGAAAATAACTCAAATCGAGAATATTTTAATATATTTGTTTTTATTTTTTCCGAATCAAATTTCTTTTCTTTAGATATTGCTTAAAAGGGAAGGATACTTTGGAAAAGATCTCAATAATTTTTATAATTAAAATATATTTTCAAAAAATAACCTATTTTTCTTTTATTTCTTTCTTTTCAAAGAAGATCAAATTTAAAAAATAGGACATGATTTATTAGGGGAGATTAATTCTGAAAAAGGGATTTCAAATGAAGAAAAATTTTTAATTTGGGAGCTGATAAGTTGTCATTTGTCAAACCAAATAGAAATTTGAAAAACACTTTTAATGAGATGTTTTGAATAAAAAAAATATAAAAAAAAAAAAAAAAATTGATTTGGAAAAGTAGATGGACCTTAAATTTTTTCAGGAAGATACTATATCAATTTTTCTCATACATAATACCGATGATAGAAAGCTGAAGGACATCTGCGAGTTGCTTAGGAGAAACAAAAACCTGAAAAAACTCGAATTGGAGAATATAAGATTGGATAAAGTGATGAGAGAATTATCTGATTCATTGAAACGAAATACCTCCCTCAAAGAATTGATTTTAAAAGAAAATTATTTAAATGGGGATCAATTAGTGTTATTATCAGATTGTTTGAAAGAAAATATAGGATTGGAATATCTTGATATGAGATCGAATTTTTTAGAGAATGAGGAGGTGATGGCGATATGCGATTTTTTGAAAATTAATAATTCTCTGAAAAAAATAAATTTGTCCAATACTTTTTTGGAAGATGGGGCAGTCGGATTGATATGTGAATCACTGAAATCTAATACAACCTTGAACGAGATTAATTTGTCATTGAATGAATTTTCAGAGGTGGGAATGAAATGTATAGGAGAGATGATGAAAGTGAGCAAATCAATATATACCCTGAAATTTACAGGGATACAAATGGGAGATGAATCTGTTGATATCATTTGCGATATCCTTAACCTTCAAAAATTAAAGGAGATTTCTCTTTCTAGTACCCAACTCAATGACAATCACTTTCAGAAAATAACTTCTTGTCTCATTAACAATAACTTCTTGAAGAATTTGGATATTTCTTCAAATAAACTTAATGAAATAAAGTGTAGATACATTTCTGATTTGATTAATTTCAACAAGGGTTTGGAAATTATCAACCTAGGAAATTCACTAATGGATGTGAATTGTTTACGAATAACTTTGGAAGGAATAGAGAAGAACAACACTTTGAAAAGTTTGAACTTGATGAACAATCTTTTGACAAAAGAAGGAGTCCAATTTTTGTTTTCATGTCTCGAAAATAACACCTGTTTGAATAATCTCAATATTGCACTCAATTTATATGAATCTGATGAATTAAAAAAAGATTTGAAACAATTTTTGTGGAAGAATTCATCTCTTTTCACTTTTAAAGATCTTCCGATTCACCCCAATAAAATCATATTTTTATTGGAGGGAAACAAACCATGGAACCCAAAAGAACATTCTTCTTTCAATTCTCCTTTCAAAGATTCTGTTATTTGTTTCATTATGGTTATGAAAAGTATTTTCATCAACAATCATTTTAAAATAAAACTTCCAAAACCTATTTTGTTTGAAATCATCAAGTTTATCAAAAGAAAAGAATTTTACAGAATAATGTTTCCAAAAAGAAAAAAGAAAAAGAAAAAATAAAAATTTTTTAATTTTTATTTTTTCTTATCTTTTAATTTATAATAAAATTAATAATAAAAATTGGAAATTTCAAAATTGTTTTAATATATTTTTCTTTTAAATTCATTTTTTTTTATTTCGTTTGTCATCATTGGTATTATTTTCGTTATTAAAATCGATTTTCTTGTTAGGAAAACCAAGACCGCTGGATTTGTTGATCTTCATGAAAAAAAGTTTCTGAAGGGATCCAGGGCTGTTCCCCTCTATCTTTTCTTCACTCAAGTTGATGGAAGTAACACCTGATATCTTGAGGACTTTTTTGTTCAAAATTTGGTTGGAAAAAATGTTTTGGATGTTGTACAACCTCTCTATCTTTTCTTCTCTTCGTTCTTCTTTGTTCAGAACCGCCATAGAATGTCTAAAATGATTTATATTAATTTTTTATTATGAACAAAAAAATCACAATTTTTTTAAAATTATTTTATTTTATTAAACAAAATTTTTTTTTGAAAATTTTTTAAATTTACTTTTCTTTTCTTTTGTATCGAAATAATTTTAATAAATTTGAATTTTTTATTTTTTTGATTTTAAATTATTTATTTATATTCAAAGAATTTTAAACTAATAAGTTTTTTTTTTAATTAAAATAATTTTTTAAAATTAAATTTTTTTGGAATATTTTATTTTAATTTTTTTTTTATATTTCAACAATTTATCCAAATTTTTTACCTATTTTTGTGAGTGAACTTGTCCATGGGAGTACTTTGTCTTTGAGAAGTGTCCTCAAAACGCTGGGCAATATTCACTGTTCTCCGTTCTTTGTTGGTCTTTTTCTTCATGTCCAAAAAATTTGTTTGGACTTGTGTGTATTTCTCGAAACATTGACAAAAACTAATTTAACAAAAAAATTAAAAATAATAAATGAAAATAAAAATACAAAAAATAAAAAAATAATAAATTAAAATAATAAATGAAAATAAAAAATATAAAAATAAAATAAATAATAATAAATGAAAATAAAAAATTTAAAAAATTAAAATTAAAAAATAAAAATTTGAACAAAAAAAAATAAAAAATTAATTTACAAAAAAAAAATTATGAGAAAAAAAAATTTTAAACAAAAAATCAAAATAAAAAAAATTAATTGACAAAAAAAAAAAATGATAAAAAAAAAAATGAAAATTAAATTAAATTTACATTAAATATTTTTCGTTGTCTTCAGTGTAAAATTCGCAAAAATTGGCGTGATCAGCTAAGACGAAAGTTTTGTTTCCATTGTTATTCTCTTTCTTGATCGTTACTCCTTTAAACTCTATCATCTCGATCACATCGTACATCCCCGAAACTTTTAAATATTAAATGATTATTTTTTTTTCATTTTTAAATTATTTTTAATGAAATTTTTTAATTTTTTATTTTTTTTATTTTTTATTTTATTTATTTTTTATTTTATTTTTTTAATTTTTATTCATTAATGATTTTTATCATTATTTTCATGATTTCTTTTTAAAATTTTTATTATTATTATTAATTTTTAAATTTGATTTTTTGTTTTTTAATTTTTATTATTTATTATTTATTAAAATTTTTTATCAAAAATTTTTATTTTAAACCTTTGTTAGCAAACTTTGTGATCAACAAGAGATCATTGAAAAGAAAGAAGTGGCAGTCCTTGAAATGTTTTTTGTTGAGAGAAGCTTTTATGACCCCCTGGTCGATGTATTTTCTACTGGGTTCCACGAGCCCAGTGACTTTGGGTATCACTTTGTTGAAAATCTCTACTATTTTTCTGAAATTCTCCGCGTTTCCTCTTCTGTGATCTAATAAAAAAAAAAATTTTGAAATTAAATTAAATTTATTTTTGAAAAAAAATTGAAATAAAAAAATTTGAATAAATTCTAACGTGAAACAAATATAAGAAATTTAATTAAAACAAATATCTTTATAAAATTATTTGTTCAATTTTAAAAAATAAATTAATCTGAAAAAAATTTATTAAAATAAAAAAAATAAATTCAAAGTTCAAAAAATTTTAAAAAATAAAAAAAAATTTATTAAAATAGAAAAATGAAAAATAATAAACAAATTAAAAAAAATGATTTTTTTTTAGTATAATAAATTACATTTAAAAATTTTAAAATTTACCAATAATGATATTTATATCCCTCATTTTGGTTAATGCTTTTTGGAGGTTTTCATAGTCTGTGTGGTCTTTTTTATTATTTATTAAATAATAAATTTTTAAAAGTTATTTTGTGAAAGTAGAATGAAAGAAATTTATACCTTTGGGTGTGTTCTCCAACATTTGCTCCAAGAAGAGTTGATCTATATAAAAAATAAAAATAAAAATAAAAAAGAAAAAATAAAAAAATAACCAATGAATTATTTAATAAAAAAAATAAAAAAAAATAAAAAACAAAAAATAAAATATAAAAATAAAAAAAAAAAAAAAAATTTAAAAATAATTCTGAATGTTACATCTTGGTATTCTTTGAATAGGTTGAATTAAAAGACTTTTGAGATCATTTCGGTTGGCGATGACCATGGTTGAGTTTTTGGTTTCCTCGTGAAACTTGGCAAATTTGGGGTTGGTTTTTATTTCGTTGTTGAGAGAGGTGATGCCATTGTCGTAGTTGTTGATATATTGTGTTGATATTTTTAGTGAGTCTCCCTAAAAATTTGTGAATTAAAATAAGAGTTTCGATAATAAATAAAAAATAAAAATAAATTAAAATAATCAATTAAATTAAAATAAAATGTAAAATTTTAATTATAAACAAATGTGATAATAAAATAAATAAATATTTAGTTTATAAATAAAATAATCAATTAAAATAAATTTTTTTTACCAATGATAAAAATATGTCACCTAGGTTTTGGAAATAACTCCATTTTTTGATTTTCACTTCAAATTTTTTGAGAAGTTCTTTATTTACAGCATAAATGATGTCGATCACAGAGAAGATTTCCTTTATTTTGAACTTGTCCACTATGGGATCGTTCACTAGACTCAGTTTGAGTGGCTCCATGTAGTGGTTTACTACTATCTCCAAACTTTTAATCTTTGAAAAAAAAAATTATGAAAAATGAAGAATAGAAAAAAGTTATTCAATAATTTATTTAATTTATTAAATTAAATTTTTATTTAAATTATTAATGTCAATTATTTTGATATTTTCAAATTTTTTTTAATTAAATAAATTTAATCGAATAAATCATTCTATTGAACTGATTTTTATATCTGATTATTCTTTGGGCAAAACAAAAATGAATTATTCAATATATTATTCAATACGTGTTCTTCGATTTATTTATATTTTTTAAATTCGAAAGTTTGGATATTAATTTATTAGAAAGCTTATTGAAAAGATATTAATATAATCTCCAATCTTTGATAAAAAAGCAAATATATTTTATTTTTGCTGAATTTTATTGGGATGGTATCTTATACTTTGAATATATAAAAAATTACATAGCTAATTTCTGTCTTCAATAATTCTTTGATTATATTTGTTTTATGATGCAATATCTTGTATATCTTCTTTTGCTTCTTCATCTTATAGATTGACTTCATTTTGTTTGAAGTTTGTTTGATAGTCCTGTAACTTTTATAATCTCTGCTTCCTTTATATCTTGATTGTATCATCACTGTATATCTCCTTAATTTAAGGTAATTGCTTCTCATTTTGTGACATCTCCAATTTTTTTGAATCATCAATGCAGCTCTCTTCATTTTGATATATTCTTCTCTTTTGACCTTCATTCTATATACTGTCTGTATCACCAATGTTGCATTTTCTTTCTCTGTAAGATTCCCCATTGTTTTTTCTTTCTATCTTTAAATTTATGAACTATAGCAATGAAGTGAATAAAATTTATTAATTGAACGAATGATCTTTATTAAATTCAGTTCGGAAGATAGATATATTTGAGAATTATTGAGCAATTTTTTAATTTTTTTTCTGAAAGGAATAAGATTAAAAAAATGAAATATTTTCTTGTTTGTCAAAAGATCAAATGATTTCTTAATCTCTCATATCTTTGAAATCAAAATCTTGAAAAGGATGGATTAGATATTTTTAAAAGGTGAACTGAAAAAAATTATTTTTTGGAACAATAAAAAATTTTGATATGCTTTGGAATAAATTACACTTGCTTGAAATTCATAGAACACAAAAGATTAAAGAATGATATTCATTTCTTTTTAAATTCTCTTTAAAAAATAAAAAAAATGGAAAATTTCAACAAACTTCCAAGCGGGATAAAACAAACAATTTTATTTTCATACATCTATTCAAATAAGCCAGAATATATATTAAAAGCCTCATCTCAATTGAGGGAAGTGAATAGGGAATTGTAAAAAGAGTTTATAAAAACTTTAAAAATTAAAAGAAAACAAATAAAGCAAGAGTATAGTGGACAATTCATTTGTAAAAATCAAAGTTTTATTGATTAATTGAATCTAATTTTCATTTCAATTTAGTTATTGAGGGATATTCAAAATAAACGTAATGAAATTATCGAAAAAAGAAGACTATTCAAGTTGAATAACAGATTGAAAATGCAAGACGTGATGCAATCACGTGGAGGAATGAACTGGCAAGAAAAAAAATTTTGAAAAAATTAAAATTTACTTTTATTTATATGATGTTTATCAGCGAGCATTGTATTTCTAAATTCAATAGAATTGGATACATAGGATTGGCTTTGCTGTAAATTTCAAAAAAAAATTTGATTTTTTTTTTTTATTTAAATTTTTTCAAAGATCACCTTTTCTGATTGGAAAAAGGAAATATGGATGTAACAAAAGGGTATTGCGAATTCTAATACCCACTTCTGTTGTATTAGTAAAAATTTTTTAAGATGTCTACGATAAATTTAGAACATTTTTTTTTATTCTTGTCAAAGATTCCTCTTGGATTGATCCTTTTGACAGTTGGAATGATAATAGAGTTGCTTGTTTTTATAGCGTGGATGTTAACGTTTGGATTTTTTTGTAAGAGAAAATTGAAATGTTATAAATGGAAGGTTTATTGGTAATTTATTCTTGATGAATAATTTTGAAAAATAATTTATTTTTTAATTTTATTAATTTTTTTTAAATATTTTTTTTAATATTTTTTTTTCTTTTTAATTTTTAAATGAAATTTTAAAGGCTAACTTCTCGACCAATGCATCACATCAATGGCTTCAAAAAAATAAAGCAAAAAGGAGAGTTTAGTTGGAAGACAACTTCTCCCCACTTGGCCATATGCGCTACGTTTTATGGAAGTCTCGATTGCTGTAATCACGGTGAGTTGGGGTGGATAGGAAAATGGGCCAATTTGACAAAAGTAGATTCTTTGTTATATGAAGAGGAAGAATATCTCCAACTTTGAAAACTATTAAATTTTGTTTTTGTTTTTTTTTAAAAAAGTTTACTAGTTTTGTTTGTGCTCATCGTTTGTCTCTTTGTGAAACATTCTTTAATTAAACTATCTAATCGAAATAAAAGAACTTTCATTTATCGAATTAATCATTTTAACGACAAATGTTGAAGATGATTTCAAAAGTTTATTGGATTCAGATTTAAATCTTCAGACAATTCTCAAAAAAAAAAAAATAAAAAATTTCATTTGAATTTCTTTGTTGAAATAAAATTTCTCACTATAAAAAAATATCAAATGTCTGAAAAACGTTCAATAAATGTAAGAAAAAATCTCAATTGAGATAAATCATAATTCATTATGTTCATGAAATTAAAAATGAAGCCATTTCACTAATTCATTTTTCTATATATTTTATGTTTCCTCTTTTTAGTTGTCAGATATTTATATCAATTTGAGGAAGACATTGGAAGTGAAGAATCGAAAATATCTTTTCAAAACATATAAGAATTGCTGGGTTGGAAGCGAGGCAGTGAATTGCATCATCGAATTAAAATTTGCATCCACGAGAAAGGGTGCAGTGACCATCTTGGAGAAATTGAGGGATAAAGGTTAACAAAAAAAAAAAATTTTGAAAAGAGGAGAATATAAAATCAAAAAACATAAAATATCATCTATCAATTTTTAATAACATTCATCGATAATGGATTCTATTTTATTTGTTATTGAAATAATTATTCTCGGAGAAACCTTATATTTTGATCACAATCCAATTATAGAATTTAAATCAGAGCAATATAATTTGGATTAATTTTTATATCTCAACATAACTTAATTTATGATTGATTCGTGAGATTCAAATTATCATATTAACATTTTTATAGATTAATATTTCTCCATTATCATTTTACTAAGAAATTTCATTATAGATTATGATCAAAAAGAATCTTAATTTTTAAAAAAGGATATATATCCACATAAATTAAATTAAAATTTAAAAAAAAAGGACTGATTGGAAAAGTTACTACAAGCGAAATAAAAGATGGGAAATATTTTTATGTGTGGACCAAAGAAGAGGAAGAAAAAATTCAAGTGAAAGTGAGGATAAAATCAAAGGACGTCCAAATAGAAGACAACAAAAAAGAAAATAACACCAATGTTGATCTTAAACAAAGAGAAAGATTGAAAAGTTCTTCTTCAATGGGAAGAAAACATACCATAATAAAAAATGAAAACAATTTAGAGGTAAAATACTTTTAAATAATTTTTTTTTAATGTTTAATTTTATAAAACTCCTTTTTCAATTTTTTAATTTAATTTTCATAATTATAATTTTAAATTTATTTTTTATTCCATATTTTTTTTAAATTTTTTTATTTATTTTTTATTTTTATTTTTTTATTTATTTTTTATTTTTAAAATATCAATAAATGTACTTAGGAAAAAAGAAAATCGATCATAATGCAAGGACCCAAGGTCAATTTAAGACTAACCAAAAAAACAGTTGTAGAATTAGAAGAAGGAGATGAAGGAGATGAAGAAAAGGGAGATAAAGAAGACAAAGAAGAAAAGAAAGAGAAAGATACCAGCATAGAAGCTCGCAAGAGGATCATCAATAAAAGATCTCATTCTTTGGGAGTCAATGATTCTGACCCTTTGTTTTGGCAAGTTGTTAATAAAGTGGAAAAAGTCAAAAAAAACAATTTGGAGAAAAGATCTACCACTGAAAGACCTTTAAATAATGTTATTTTATTTTTTTTATTTTTGTTAATTTTTTTTTTTATTTTTATTTTTGTTTTTTATTTTTGTTAATTTTTTTTTATTTTTATTTTTGTTTTTTGTTAATTTTTTTTTATTTTTTTTATTTTTATTTTTTATTTTTTTTATTTTTTATTTTTTATTTTTGTTTTTTGTTTTTTGTTTTTTGTTTTTTGTTTTTTGTTTTTTGTTTTTTGTTTTTTATTTTTTATTTTTATTTTTTATTTTTTATTTTTTTATTTTAAAATATCTAATTTTTTATATTTAATTTTTTACCATTTAATTTTTCGTTTTATTTATTATTGTAATTTATTTATTTATTAATTTATTTATTATATTTTTTGAAAGGTTCCCATTCCCAACCAAAAGAGAATGGAGCTTTCTGAATTGTTTCCAAATGGACCCGAGGCCGCCCCAGATGTAGAGGCTCTCAAAAAGCATCTTTTAAACGAAGGAAGATTAAGTGATGAATCTATTATCCAACTCTTCACCTCTGTTAAAAAGTAATTAATTTTAATTTTATTAATTTTATTTTATTTATTTTTGTTAATTTTATTTATTTTAATTTTAGAATTTATTTTTTATTTTATTATTTTAATTTTGTTTATAAATTTTAGAATTTGATTTGATTTCATTTTTTGTTTTTTATTTTTTAGAATGTCCAAAATTTAACAACTTTGTTAGCGGATATTTATTTATAATTAACAAATTTTAAACTGATGCAAAAATTTGAACATCTCTATTTATTTTTTATTTTTTATTTTTAATATTTTTTAATTAATTTCATTTCATTTTTTGTTTTTTGTTTTTTGTTTTTTATTGATTTTTTTTTATTGATTTTTTTTTTAAATATTATTTTTAATATTTTTTAATTTTATTGTGATTTTTGTTTTTTGATTTTTTTTTATTTTATTGATTTTTTTTTTTATTTTATTAATTTTTTAATTTGTTTTAAAAAAAGTGTTTTCCAAGAAGAACCTAATGTTTTGAGGTTGAATGCTCCGATCAACATCATGGGCGATATTCATGGACAATTCTTTGACTTGATTGCTTTGCTAAACTCTGCAGGTGATCCAAAGGACAACCAATACCTCTTCTTAGTAACATAAAAAAATTGAAATTGAATTTATTTATTTATTTATTTATTTTTTTATTATTTTTTTTTTTTACATTTTTTTTCGAAATTTTTTTATTTTTTTATTTTATTTTTTTATTATTTATTATTTATTTTTACATTGTTTCATTTTATTGTTTTTTATTTTTATTTTTTTATTTTTTTATTTTTTTACTTTTTTTATTTTTATTTTTATTTTATTTTATTTTTTAGGGAGATTATGTCGACAGGGGATGTTTCTCTTGTGAAGTCGCTTTCTTATTGTTCGCCTACAAAATAGCATACCCTCGTTCATTCTACATGTTGAGAGGAAACCACGAAAGTAGATACATGGTAAAAAATATTTTTAACATTTTTTAAAAAATTTTATTTTTTTTTTACATTTTTTTTCGAAATTTTTTATTATTTTTTATTGTTTATTGTATTATTACTTACCATTTTGTTTTGTTTTGTTTTGTTTTGTTTTGTTTTGTTATGTTTTGTTTTGGTTTTATTTTTTTTTATTTTGTTTTATTATTTGATATTTTTTTTTATTTTTATTTTAATTTTGTGTTCATTTTTTATTTTTTTTATGTTTTTATTTTTATTTTTATTTTTATTTTTATTTTTATTTTTATTTTTATTTTTATTTTTATTTTTATTTTTATTTNAAAGAAGAAGAAAGAAAAGGAAAAGTTTATGAAAATTCTGAAATATTTTTTTTCACAAAATACACTTTTCGAGGTAAATTCTTTTCTTTTTCAATAAATTTCAATTAAATATGAATTTTTTTTTTTTGTTATTTTTTTTAAAGTAAAGGGAGTATTCCAAAAACTAAGGAGATTGATCAAAAAAGATTATGAAGAAGAAAACGAGGAAGAAATTTTCAATTTTGTTGAAAAAAAAGAAAAGAAAAACTTTGAAAGTGAATCAAACATTAAAAACAACTCGACAACAAATAATGAGAAAAAGGACAACAAGATTCCTCAAAAAAAAAGTATAATAGTGAAGAAAAAAGAGAGAGTCAATAAAATAAATGAAGGGGAAAAAGGAAATGATAGTGTAAAAGATGATAAACCTGAAAAGAAAGAACGCAAATATGTTAGAAAAGAAAAACCGAAGAAAGTGGTGATAGAGTTGCCACCTCCAAAAATTTACAGTTTAACAAATCAATCTGATCAAAAAGAAATTCAATTAATCATCAGGTATATTTTTTAATTTTTTTTCTTTTTATTTTTATTACAATATTTTTTATTTTTTAAACAAACAGAGGGTACAAATCGGCAGGAGTGATCCCCATTTGTTTTGTGAATGAAATGCCTTTTATGTTTTTGGGATCTCAAATGAGGAAAGGTTTGCTTGTGTGGTGTGAATTTGGAGGGTAAATTAAAATAAAAAAAATGAAACTGAAAAAAATAATAATTAATTTTAATAAAAATTTAATTTCATTTAAAAAAAGAAAAAGAGAAACATTTGATGAAACAGTCAAAAGTACTGCTTTGAGAGAATTTAATGAAGAAAGTAATGACATTTACAAAGAAACTGTAAAAGAATTGGAATCAGATGATCTCATTTGGAATTTGTCAGGGAAATATGCTTGTTTTGTTCAAACATTACCTCACATCGTATTTCCAACGTAAAAACAAAAACTATAAGTTTCTTTGAAAATTCATATTCAAAATAAAAAATTTTGAACAAATTAAAAGTGAAATAGTGAATGACGAAAAACAAAACTTTGCTTGGTTCAATTTGGGAGATTTCTTGGAAAATTTCAAAAATAAAACTCCTTTGTGTGGATTTTCGGATGCGAATGACTTTTTTTTGAAAGAAGAAGAAAGAAAAGGAAAAGTTTATGAAAATTCTGAAATATTTTTTTTCACAAAATACACTTTTCGAGGTAATTTCTTCATTGTTTGTTATCAATTTATATTTTCTTTATTTTGAAAATTTTTTTTTAGTAAATGGATTGTTACAAAAACTTGAAAAACTACTCAAAAAAGAGAACGAAAAAGAAGGTGAGATAAAAAAAGAAGAGGAAAATCCAAAAGAAAATAAACCTGAAGAAGAAAAAAAATGAAAAACATTTAAATAAAAAAATTTTTTAATCTTTTTTTTTAAAAACTTTTTTTCTCTATGGACATTTTTTAATTATGAAAGCAGATCCATTCTCGTGAAACTCAGATTTAGACATCCACAACTGCTGAAAAGTTCCCAGTGAAGCCAAAATAGAGCCACCAATCCAAGAACTGTATTTTCTCTCCGATCTGTAGTTGGAAGCAATAAATTTTGGTTTTTGTTTTTGTCCACGTGAGCCCAATTCTTTTTGGAGTCTTTCTTGTAATCCTTAAAAAAATAAAAATGATAAACATTTGAAAAAAAAAAAGAACATCAAAATGATAAAAATGAATCCACTTAAATAAAAATAAAAATAAAAATAAAAATAAAAATAAAAATAAAAATAAAAATAAAAATAAATAAAAATAAAAATAAAAATAAAAAAATACCAGGAATTAAAGAAGTTCCTCCACATAAAATGATACTTCCGTACATCTCTTTGTGCATGTCAGAGTGACACTTACCAACACTAGTAGAGACGAGCTCAGAAAGAGGAGAAAGATCAGTGGTATTCTCCGTCTCGATTTGGTCATAGGTGGTCAAGAGTTTGGGGTTCAGAATCATTTCGGGGCATTTGTAGATGAAACTTCCCAAATTTATTTTCTTTTTGTCTGGAAGCTCAAATTCTGCTCCAGGCATTTTAGAATAATATCTGTTTGTTTTTAAATTTTAAAAGTTTAAATTAAATTTTTTATTTTCTTTTTGGATTTTTTTGTAAAAAAAAATTATTTAATTGTTTAATTTATTTTATTTAAATTTTATATTTCATTTATATTTTTTTTGACTTTAAAATTATTTTTAATTACTTTTTTGGTTTTTATTTTCTTTAATTTATTTTGATTTAAATATTATGTTCCATTGATTTTATTTTATTTTATTTTTTACTTTTTAAAATATTCGATTTTTAAAAAAAAAAAAGTTTTTTAGTTTTACTCTTCATCAAATGGGGAATCGGAAAACTTAAAAGAAGATTCTTTAATGTCATCCAAAATACAATCGATGGAATACTGCAAATAAGAAGGGGAGGTGTATTTAGGTAAGAAAACTTCTTTTTTTCTTACAGTGTAATGGGGGTTAATTTTTATTCCTTTTTTTTTTATTTCTACCTGCAATTCTTCACTCAATAATTTTCCTCCAACCAAAGATCTTAACGACGCTAATTTTTACGAAAAAAAAAAAAATCATCGAATGATTTTTTGTTTTTTTTTTTCAATAATTTAATATTTATTTATTCATTTCTTCATTTAATTCTTTATTTTGATTTTTTTGAAATGAAAAATTATTTATTTTTTGATTAATAATTATTTTTTTTGATTTAAAATTATTTTTTTATTGTTTCATTATTTAATTTTGATTTTTTTTGTTTTTGGTTTTTTTAATAATTTTTGTTTTAAATTTTCATTTTAATTTTTTTTTTATTTTTTTATCAATAATTTTTGATTTTTTCATATTTATTATTTATTTATTTATTTTTTTTGTTAAATTGTTGAATTATTTTTTTATTGTTTCATTAGTTAATTTTGATTTTTTTGTTTTTTTTTGTTTTAAATTTTCTTTCAAATTTATTTGTTACCATTTTTTAGTGCATATCCTTCATGAACAGGAACAATTCTTTTTTTTTGAAATTTAAAAAAAAAAAAAAAAAAATAACAAAATTTAAAAATTTATATAATAATAATGTAATGAATGTAATGAATGTAAAATAATTCAAAAAATTAGAAAAAAATTCATAAAAATAATTGAAAATTAAAAAATAATTGAAAATAATACAAATATTAATTAAAAAATCTTTTTACGAAGTAAAATTATGTCCAAATTCGACACAAAGACCAGAATGTTTGCCAGACATGAAACAAGACAAAACTGGGCTTTTAGATAGAAAAAAACCAGGCACAGAAAACTTTTCAAAGGCGACCTCTGCCAATTTCTCTCTCAGCTTGTTGGTGTTGTAGAAATGCTCCGATTGCAACACTGGATGTTCTTTCGTTTCCAGTTTGAGTGATTCTGAAAATGCGTAGTCCCATATTTTTTCCAAAATGTCTATGTTGTCTATCAAACCTTTTTAAAAAATAAAAAATAAAAAATAAAAAATTAACAAAAAATAAAAAAAATTTAAAAAATAAAAAATGAAAATAAAATAAAATAATAAAAATATAAAAATAAGGTTAAATTTTATTTTACCATTTTTGTCGAACAAAGATACAATTTCCAAGTGATCTCTGCGTACAGACAAAGCATTGTTTCCTACGTAATGCTTTCTTGGAGGGATTTTGTTGATGTTTTCTTCTCCCACATCCATTTTCTCGTTGTCAATAAATTTCAAGTTTTCTTCTTGAATTATTCCTGCCACCTAATCATATCAAGAATCCCAAAATTAAAGAATGGAAAGATTGATATTAGATTGTATAATGTGATTTTGAAAAGATGATATTAAGATATCCCTTTTATAATTAATATTTTATCGAGATATATCCCCACATTTAAAAAATATTAATTTTCATTGGATATCCATCAGATATCTATCACTATATCCCAATCCAAATCAAAATAATATTGATATAGCTTCTATAATGTTCATATTTTATGAGGTACTTACAGAATTGAATACTACTTTGGGTTTGTCTTCTCCTGCATATCCCGATTTTGTAGTATGTGATCCTATATCAAGAACCAATGCTGATATATCCTCTATTTTATTGTTAAGAAACAAATTTGAAGATATTTGAAAAATAATTAATGAATAACCTCCACCACTGAACATGAATCAATATTTTATCACAATTTTTTTTTATTTTTTCAAAAAAATCTAATTCCTAATTATGCAAAACAAAGAAATGCAAACTTTAAAACGATACAGAAAAAAAGACAAAGAAGAGAAAAAATTTTTCCTTCAAATGTAAATTTTTGCTGACTTTGATTGAATTGTGATTAAGTTTTTTATGAAAATAAATTTAAAAAATAAAAAATTTCTTTTTACAAAATAACTTTTTATTTTCAAAAAAAAAAAAGAAATAAATCTTTTTTTTTACTTCAATACTTTATCTCCCTTTCTGCAAGTAAAGAAGGATACTTCCTGAAATCCTTTATCAACTTACCAAAGATCCAAGACTCGATGACCCAATCAGCATTCAAAAGAGGGATGCCCAAAGAAGAAGCCCTCTTGATGATGTTATTGGAAGGACAGATGCCACATTCTTGACTAACAATATAATCTATTGTCTTTTCTCTTTCTGTGAACAATCTGGAAATGCAAAGAGTACCTGTTTCACGAAAAAAGTGTTTCCAATCATCTTTTTTTTTTAAAAATGAATTAAAAACTAAAAATGAAATTAAATCATCTTTTTTAAAAATTTTTAATATTAATAATAAATAAAAAATTTTTTTACCGATAAACTTGCTCTCTCCAATCAACTCCACTCTTAAATTATGAAAAATTTTGTTGTTTTCACTCGAAACTTCAATTTCCTCGCCTAAAAGTTTGGAATAAACAGAACTGATCAAGAAACTGTCGTAATAGAAAAGTTTTTTCTCCTTGTCACACAAAAAGACCCACTTGAACTTTACAACAGGAACACCTGAAGCAATGCAAGTCAAAAACTTCATGGTTCTGCGAGGAATGTCAGAAATGAGGATGAGATTGGAAAACTGTTTGCGGAGATTTTTTTTGTGAGAAGATAAAGAGGTAGGAATTTTGTCCAGGCTGTCTATAATCTTCCCTCCGTTGATTTCAATGATACAAATGATCTGATCGATCAGATTTTCTTTGGTCTTCTTGATGACTTTGTCGGAAATTCCCGTCAACAAAAAAGTAATTCCGCTGAAGATTTTTTTTGCATTTTTGACAGGGATATACTTGATGATAGCTTTGTTGCTGTTGAGATGTTCCCTCACATACTTTTTCTCTTTCTCTCGATTCACTTTTGAATCTTCTTCTTCTTTTGTCAGCTTTTCTCTTTTCTTCGCAGAGCTGCCTTTGGGAGTGGGAGATCTCTTTCTCTTGTTGCTCTTTTGGGTCTTCATATCGATGGATGAATCATCTTCATCATCTTTGGAATCCTCTTTCTCATCATAAGATCTCTCCACATCTTCTTCGCTATCTGCTTCCAACTTCTTTCGATAGATTTTATTTTTGGGGGTTTCCAAATCTTTTGTTTTCTCTTTCTCTTTCTCTTCTAGTTTTCTTTCATTTTCCTCTCTTTCCTTTTCTCTTTCTCTTTCTTTCTCATCCAGTTTTATCCTTTCTCTTTCTTTTTCTTTTTCCTTCTCCTGTTTTATTCTTTCTCTTTCTTTTTCTTTGGCTTTTTCCTTCTTCTCTTTCTCTTTCTCCCTTTCTTTGGCTTTTTCTTTTTCATCCATTTTTATTCTCTGTATTTCTTTTTCTTTTTCTCTTTCCCTTTCCCTTTCTCTTTCTCTTTCTTTTTCTTTTTCTTTGTGTTTCTCTTTCTCCCTTTCTTTTGCTTTTTCTTTCCCATACACTTCTATTCTTTCTTTATCTTTTTCTTTTTCTTTCTCGTCCTGTTTTATTCTTTCTCTTTCGCTGGACTTGGTGGTTTTTAAAATACCTCCTAATTTGGGTAATTTTATTAATTTCTTTGGCGATCTAATAGATCTTAAAGTTTCCAATTCCAATCTCTGTCTTTCTCTATCTTTTTCATTAATATTAGGTTCTTCATCATCCTCCTCATCTTTATCAACATCTTCGACGTGTTTTTTTTTGACTATTTTTTCAACAGTATTCCTCATTGTTTCTTCTTTTTCATTCATCTTCTTTTGATCAGATTTCTCTTCTTTGTTGGTGGAAGGTTTTTTGAGAATGCTCTTTATTTCCTTTGCTCTGTTGGTGTTCTCCTTAATTTTCGGCTTCACAAAAAGATCCGAATTATCAACAACAGGCAAGACTTTACTTTTGTTCAATAAAGCTTGATTTTGTTCTGAAATCTCAGTGATCTCAGATTCATCCCCACTTTTGTTAGAAGGTGCATTAGGTTCAATCTTGTTTTTTTCTTGCTGAGAAATTTCTTTTGGAGTAGATCTTTGAGTAGGATCTATCTTGGATGTAAGTTCGATCTCAGATAAGCTACGAGTGATAGTGTTATCAGTGATTTCTTTTGGTTGATCAATCTTAGGTATTTGAGGGAGGATATCTTCTTTGGATCCCATTTTCTTTTTGGAAAAAATGTCATCATTCTCAAAACTTCCCTCCAATATCTCCTGGGTAAGGGTTTCATCGATTGGCCTTGTAGGTGGATTTTCGAGATCATCCTTGTTTTCTTTAATCATTTTATCGTCTCCTTTCAGTAAATCAGTACTTGTTTTGACAGATTCTTTCTCTTTATTTTTGTTTTCGTTCTGCATCTCTTCCACTCTTTCAATCTCATCAACTTTTTCTCCAACATCCTTTTGAGTTGATGTATCTTTTTTTCTTGAAGTTTGTTGAGAATCTTTTTTTGTTCTTCTTTCTTCAACTGATTTATCCTCCTCTTTAATCTCTTTACTTTCTTTATCTTTCTGTTGGAGTGATTTAGATAGAAAGGTATCCTTTGTTTTGATGTTTTTGGAAGATTCATCCTCAACAGTTTTCTTTTTGGATTCAACTTCCTTTTTATTCGCAGCTCCCTTTTTGGATATTTCAATAGATTTCTTGCTGATGATCTTCTTTACAGGAGACTTTTTCTTCTGAACAACCTCACTCTCACTTTCACTTTCGTCGCTCTCCACTTTCTTTCTTGGAGATTTCTTCTTTGAATTTTTAGTGGGAATTTTCTTTTTCTTTTTCTTCACATCATCAGAGGAATCATCACTATTTCCATCACTAGATTCTTTGTAATAAACTTTCTTCCTTGGAGTAGATGTTCTTTTTGTGGATTTTCGATCATCTTCACTAGAGCTAGCATAACTAGGTTCTCCCGAACTTTCAGTTTCACTTAAATCCTCACTTTCTTCACTATTCCTTCTCCTTCTTCTACTTCTGCTCTTTCTACTTTTATTTTTGCTTTTTCTTCTGCTCTGATTTCTCCTACTTGATTTCTTTTTTTGCTCGAATTCACGAGAGCTGCTACCATCAGATTTATCATCAGATTCATCTTCATCACCAGATTCATCATTTGATTGACTTTCTTCCTTTCTTTTACTCTTTTTTTTCTCATATTTCCTTATTGTTTCTTTCTTTTTGGGTGAAGATTTTTTGGATGAGGAAGCAGATATCGATTTTTTTGCTTTCCTCTCGATATCTTTAAACTGTTTGGATTTAGATGGACTATTCTTTGTGGAGGTTGTAGATTGTTTTTGTGGGGGTCTTTGGGTTGGTTTCGGAGATGAACTCTTTGATTTTCTTCTTCTGTTAGAAGTTTTTTCAACTTGATTAGTTTGGGATTTTTTCTCGAGAAGTTCATGTATGAAGTTTTGTTTAGGAGAGGACATGTTTTCCAATTCTCCAAAATCAATATCTAATTTCTTCGATTTCTTCTTATATAATCCTTTATCTATCAATTCTGCGTAATTGGTTTGAGTATCATCATCACTCTCTGAATATTCGCTTTGATCGAAATTCAATTTCTTCAATACTTGTTTCTTCTTCTGCTTCTTTTTCTTATCTACGCTCTTATCAGGTTTTATCCATTTGTTTTCTTTGCTAGGGCTTGGTGTTTTCCTTTGTTTGGCAAATTTAAGAAAGGCCTCTTCTTTTTTATTCTCCGCTTTCTTTTCTATCCCTTTCTTCGGCTCATTCTCTTTCTTTTTGTTTGGTGTATCTGTTTTCTTTTGCGATATTTCTACATCGCTGCTTTCATCACTATCATCATTGGCAATCGATTGATTAAGAAGCTTGGTGTGATTGAATTCATTTTCATCTTCATTTTCTTCTGTTTGCCCATTATTCTTTTTCTGATGACCATTATCCTTTAATTGATTCATGATATCTTCTTTATCATCTGATAAAGTAGTGATTTCATTTGTATTCATACTCAATAAAGAATATTCACTGATTATCTTTCCTTTCTCCTTGTTTTGTTCCTTTTTATCATTCTTTTCTTGGTTATTAACTATCTCAATCAATTTTGATTGTTCTCTTTCCATATTTCTTGATTCTTCTTCTGTAGATTCTTGAAATTTTTCCAATTGATTCAAATTTAAACTTTAAAAAGGATAAAAATTGAATATAATGTCGAAAAAGAATGAATTTAAACCTTGAAAGTTTCCTTTCTATGATTTTTTCTATTGTTTCTTCATTTGGCGAGATATTTTCTTTATCAATTTTTTTTTTTTCATCTATAGATCCAAAATCTTCTAAATCTACCAATCTTTGTGATAATGATCCATCTATTTTGTCATTGAACTATGATTTAAATTGAATTTTAGGTTCATTATGAATATTTTTGTTGTATATTACCAAATCTTCAAAATCTCCAACATCCAATGTTGGATCTAATCTTTGATTATCTAAAATAGATCATTCTTTTGCTAAATTTTATAATCAAATTTAAAATCTTTACCCATCTTTTTTGATAAACCGTTTTTTTTTTTATTTATAAAAATTTGAAAAATTAAGCGCAATATATTCTCATCTCAAAATTGAAAGAGTTAAAAAATATTGTTTGTTTCATCAATTGTTGAATGAAATTAAGTGTTATCTTCAATTATTCAAATCATTTTAAATTTCTTTCATTTTGTGAAAAATCAAAAGATATTGAAGAATTAGAGGTCAATAACTCTTTGTTCATAAATTTTGGTGATTTGGAAAATTTTTTTTATTTTTTTGTTTGATCTTGATTTTATTTTTGTCAAAAAACAATATTTTTATCTCTCTTTATAAATTTTTATTTTTTCATATTCTTTCAATTAAAATGAAAGTATATTTTTGAATACAAAGTAAATGATAGATAATTTTTGTGTAAGTTTATTTATTTTTTGTTTATATGAACCATTATTTATACTATATATTTTTTTTTTTTTGTTGTTATTTAATTCCACAATTTAGCCTTTTCTTTAAGTCTATTTTTACTTTCAAGTTCTTTTTGTTTCTTCTCTTCTTCTTCTTGTTTCTTTTTCTCATTGAGTGCTTGTTCACCAGTGTTCTTTGCTGCTTTCTTCTTTGCTGCATTGAGGGTAAGTTCAAGACGATTCAAATCAGTTTTATCTTCTTTTTCCATTTGAACAATTTCATTTTGAGCAGTCATACCCTTGACACCTCCTTGTTTGGACTTTTCTCTGAGATCTTTCAAACGATTTTCTTTAGTTCTGACAGTTTCAGTGAATTTTTCAATTGCTTCAACTAATTCAGGAGGAAGTCCGATAGGCAAGGTGAAGAGTTCATCGAGGAGTTGATCTCCAACACCTACAAGTCCTACAGCACTTGTTTCATTGTCGAGTTTCATTGGCGGGGTTTTATCAAGACGTTTATAGTATTCTTTGAGGATCATAACCTTGAAATGGAGCAACATATATTCAATAAATGCAATACGCTTGTTTTGATCAAGATCAATATCACTGAGTTCATTCTTTCTTTGAATAGCAGTTCTTGTGATACCATTTTTTTGTAAGAAATCACTGGCTTGGATTTCATTGAGATCTTCTCTTCCCTCTCCACATTCACTTACGTATTTACGAAAAATACCTGCAAGTTTTGGCACCTCTTTCCAATCATCCCCGAGTGCAAAGATGAAACTTTTCAAGAAAAATTCTTGTTGATCTGCAATATCTTTTTTGACAAGTTCATTAAATGCTTCTCTGAGTTCTTTTTCTCCTTTTGGTTTGATATAATTCATTTTTTATATATTATACTAAAGAGAAAGAAAAAAAAAATTTATAAATTTTATTTTTCAAAACCATAAAAAATATTGAAAAATTTAGAATTTAGAATTTAGAAAGTATGGTTCAATTGAAAATATAATTAATAAATTATTAAAGTAGAAAAATTATGTGGAAGAATTTTACATATTACAAAGTGATTTGATTTTTTTTTTATTTTTTCTTTTTTTTTTAAATAAAATATATTTTATAATTAATTACACTCTATTAAAGAAATAATTTTGCTTCAAGGATAGATTTAGCAATCAAAGGAAAAGAATGGATGTCTATTTTGTACGATTTGAGTACTTTTATTGTTTCAACAAACCACAAAAAAAAAAAAATTATTATCCTCTCTCAGCGAAAAATAATATAGCTTTAAGAATTCTAAAATTGCCAAATAATTCAATTTTCAAATTTGCATCAATTGAGAAAAAAAATGATTTATGCTTGAATTTTGCTGATTTTTAATTGAATTTTCCTTTCTCTTTCATTTTAAAAATAAATGAACAATAATAAAAAAATGAAGTTTGGATTGATCGTTTTATTCTTGATTTTCATCTCCTATACACTTTCGTATAAGCCATTTTCTCATGTATATGAAGATGTGAAAATAAACAATTATTTTACTATGTACAATCAGGTATAACAACACTCGAAAAGCAACAACAAATTATTCTTAATTCAAATTTAATACCATGAGAGTCAAAAAGAGAAATATTTATTTTCAAACAATTTAATGGAAATATAATTCTTAAATTCTATCGGAGAATGATTATATAAACAACTATAAGAATTGTATAACTAAATTAATTAATTCCTTGCAGCTTCATGATGAGATTTCTCCTTCAGAAAGAATGAAATTGATAAAGAGCAGAAAGGATAAAGAAATAGAGATATTTCCGAACCAAAAGCCACATCAATTAGATCTGAAACCATCAGGGAATGGATCATTCCAATTCATCCCTGAATTCATAGCATCAGTACAACCAAGCAAGACAATATCCTTCAGTGGGAAATGCTTCAGAAAATATACAGCCTCCCTTAACTTCCTGAATGCTAATGATACCGATGCAGAATTGTATTTAGAGGCATCTGATCACGATGGATTGCTTCCATGTTACGATCTATTCTTGTTGGCAAATCTTGAAACATTTTATGTCAAAGCAAGTAAAGAAAAAAAAATTTGATTAGATTTTAGATTGAATTAACAAAAATAAATTTAAAATTAGTCATTTTGGAAGGTAATTTCAATTTCATTTTTATTTTTATTTCTTTTTCATTTATTTAATTCTTTTTTTTATTTTAAATCATTTTATTTTTCATTTTATTTTATTTTATTTTTAGTTTTATTTTTTATTTTTGATTTTTTTTATAAAGGAAAACATACCATCAGATTGTCTGGCCTCAAACAACAAGAGATTTTAGACTTGATAGAAAATGGAATGAACGTATTTATGATCCAAGGGCACATAGTGAAGACATTAGAAGACATCTATGACACATGTAATTTTTTTTTTATTTAATTTCTGTTTAATCATTTTATTTTTTATTTTTATTTTTTATTTTTTATTTTTTATTTTTTATTTTTTATTTTTTATTTTTTCATTTTTTATTTTTTATTTTTTATTTTTTATTTTTTATTTTATTTATATTTTTATTTATTTTATTTTATTTTTTAGATGTTTTATTTAAGGGAACATGGGATCTGAAAGGTTCCTTGGAGTTTTTGCAAGACCACATGAACATAACCTACCAAAACAGAACAGCCGGATATTTCAACGTAACTGAAGACGATATTCCAAGCGGAACTTATTTAGGTAAAATAATTTTTTTTTTATTATTTAAATCATATTTTTTTATTTTTTTATTATTTTTTATTATTTTTTATTATTTTTTTTATTTTTTTTATATAAATTTTCAAAAGCTACACAAAGATTTGATGGTTCGGAAGTAATGATCCAATATGGCACTGGAAGTTACAGTGGCCACTCCACTATAGCAGTTAGATTGAACGGAACTTTACACGTTTGTGAATCCAATGGGAAAAATAGTCCTGCTTATTGGCCTCGTAAATTTTTTTTATTTTAATTATTTTAATTATTTTAATTTTTATTTTTTTTATTTTTTATTTTACTCTTTTATTAATTTATTTTTATTTTTTATTTTGATTAAATACCATTCTCACTATTTTTATTAAAATCATTTTCTCTTATTTCATTTTTTATTTTTTTTTATTTTAATTATTTTAATCACATTTTTTATTTTTATTTTTTGAAATTTATTTTACATTTATTTTTTATTTTTATTTTTATTTTTATTTTTATTTTATTTTTTTATAATTTAAAATAAATTTTTTAAAAAAAGCACCATACGGAGTTGTTTGCCATCCTTATCAAGTGTGGATGTCCCTTGCCATCCAAGCAGGTTACTCTGTCACATTGATGCCCCTAAGAAAGGACTTGCAAGCTCTTTACAATGAAGCTAAAGCACAATCTTTCATTCAATCAAGAGTAGGACTTCCATACGGGTAATAAATTATTTTTTCATTTTATTTTTTAAAATTTTATTTTAAATTTTTTTATTATTTTTTTATTTTGTTGATTATTTTTTTATTTTTTTATTTATAATTTTGATTATATTGTATTTTTAGACTAATTGG
This sequence comes from Cochliopodium minus, assembly GCA_024220525.1. NCBI lineage: Eukaryota > Discosea > Himatismenida > Cochliopodiidae > Cochliopodium > Cochliopodium minus. The sequence continues at coordinate 53,916 of JAMYWO010000117.1, read as the reverse complement.
TTTTTATTTGATTTATTTTTTATTATTTAATTTTGTTAATTATTTTTATCATCTCATGATTTTTTTATTTTTTTAATTATTTTTATCATTTCACGATTTTTTTTATTTTTTTAATTATTTTTATCATTTCATTATTTTTTTTAAATTTTTTTAATTTGTTTTTTTTTTGGTGAATTTTTTTATTTTTAGATTATTTTGATTTTAAAATTAATGCAAATTTGTTGTTTATTTTTGTTTATCACAGGTTTCACAATTTTATTTATGGATTCATTGATACTTTGGGTAAAGAAATTTTGTTTATAAAATTTTTTTTTATTTTTTTTTTTTCGAAATTATGAAAAGATGGAAATTATCCTCCACCAATCTCCGAACGTAAAAAAATTCATTTTTTAATCTTTTTAATTATTAAAATTATCAAATTGATTTAATCTTATTTTTTCTTAATTTTTTAGAATTTTTGACTGTTGGGTTTTCTTTGTTCGACATTTTAAAACCTGCTACTGCGCAATCAATATGGATTGATGGTTTAAATTTCAGGTTTGTTATATTCAATTTTTTTATTTTTTATTTTTATTTTTATTTTTTATTTTTATTTTTTCTTAATTTTTTTTTTTTTAAATAGATTGGGATTGAATTGTTCAAATATGGACTGCGTCATTGATTTCCTAGAAAAAAAGAATATGAGCTTGATCGAAGCTCTCATCATACCTGAACAAGATAGTTGGGTCTATCCTGAGTAAAATTTTTTTGAATTTTTTTTAATTTTTTTTTGAATTTTTTGAATTTTTTTTAAATTAATTAATTAAAATAGTGGATATTCTATGGTTTGTGACGTTTTTGTTTTGGAAGTTTATAAATCAGCAGGTGTTTTTGGAGACATTGTATTCCAAGCAACCGAGTTTACTCCTAAGGGTTTCTTTTTTTTTTTTTTTGTTTATTTAAAAAGTTTTTGAAATTAAAATTTCTTATTAAAAAAAATAAATATGAAATAGATTTGTATACTCTTCAAATATTTGATTCTTCTCCTAAGATATCAGGATGTCCTGGGGCTCAAACACCAAATCCACAAGTATTTTTTTACTACAAAAATTTTAATTATTTTTTTTTATTTTATTTTTTTTATTTTTACAATTATTTTTTAAAATTAGCTTTGTCAAATTATGGGACAATTTTGGATGCAATTTCCTGATTGGAATACAGTAGCACCGTAAACTATTTTTTTTTTTTTGGTTTTAATTTTATTGACAGTTGCTAATAATTTGTACTTTTGGAAAAATTAGATACAATAACATGTGCGAAAGATGTGAATCAAAGTGGCCTTTGTACCAACGTTTACCCAAAAATTGTTAAGAGACCTCCAAAAAAAAAAAAAATGATTAAAAAAATATCAAATTATTTTAAAAAAAATATTAAATAAAAATAGAAAATTTTACATTTAATTTAATTTAAATTTAATTTAGTTTTTTTTTTTGATTTATTTTAACAGTTTTTGATTTGATTTTTTCATTTTTTAAATCTCTTCAATAATGCACTTGAAAGTCTTTCTCATGCCCGAACATATTGGGAGATTCTCTAAAAGTAAAGTTGTATCTGATCTGAGCCTCCAAACCCAAAGCAACAGGAGCAGTGTCCAACTTGATCTTACGAACACAATGATCAAGCATACGACTAGGACCTCCAAACAATAGGACATCACCACTCTCCAAAAAGAGATCCACATTTTTGTTTTCGTTGTCTCTGTATGTGAAGATGCATGAGTTTCCTAGTGAGAAGGAGACTATTGGGTTCTCGTTGTATCCGTCGTTTGGATCGTTGTCTCTGTGCCACAGTATCCCTTGTTTTCCTTCGTATCTCAGGATTATCATGTGTGTTGGATTGATATCTGGCATGTCATCGTCCACTTCTCTTGCACATTGAACTACTCTTTTTTTTTTTTAATATTCGAAAAATTTATGAAATTTCAACTATAAAATCTTTATAATTCTCTTCAAAGATTTTTGATGTATAAATTAATTATATTTGATGGGATATGTTGAAAAACTTAATATACAAAATCTCTTATCAATATAATAGATGCTTTCCTTGGGATATTTTTTTTTTTTTTACTTTTTGCATAAATCTATGAGGATATCTGATTCATAAAAATATGATATAGCATGATATACTCTTCCTCTACTTCCATAATTCAATAATTTTCTTCCTTTATACATATTTCTTTGGTAGAATGAATCTTTGGTTCCCATCTTTCCACTCCCACATCTCTTTGCAAATTTACATAAATTTATTTGATCTTCTTCTTTTATAACCCCTCTTAGAACTACCATCCCTGGTTTCAATACTTCTGATTTGTAATCTTTGGATAATATAATCTTCTCCTTTATTCTGAATGCAAATGGATTCTTAAAGTAAAATATCAACAATGTAACTAAAACAATAATCGCTAAAGTCAAACCAATAATCATTTTTTTTTTTAATTTCTATTTATGATTTATTTTATTTTAAAATTCATTTTCTATTTATAACCTATTTTCTTTTTCTTCAGGAAATCAGAATAAAAGTGAGATAACAAATAACAGTTCCAATTGTGACAAGGGAAATTTGAAAGATAGTAATAATTGACCAAGATTTAAAAAGAATATGAAAATTTTTCAAAAATCATAAATAAGATTATAGATTACTTTTACTTGGAGAGAGTGGTGTGGTAAAGATTACATTTTAATTTTTGGATTCATAATCAAATTACTTTTAAAATTGATGCAAAGGAAAAACATCCTGTGTAGCACAATTTGTCAACGGAAATTATATCGGAGATAATTCTGATTCAATAGAAGATATTTGCAAAAAGAAAGTGATAATAGAAGATAAAGTATTAAATTTAGATATTTTGGGTATATTAAATTAATTTATTGAATTTTTTTGAACAAGATACATCTGGTGAAATTTGTTTCCTTTAATTTTAATGAAAAATAAAACTGATTTCTTGCTTAATAAGGAAAGGATTAGTTTATTGCTCTCAGAGATCAATGGGTAAGAGAAAGTGAAGGATTCATAATTTTATTTTCCATTACAAGCAAAGAGAGGTATTCTATAAGAACATTGTCATCTTTGATCTTAAAACTAAAATTAAAAAAGTTTAAAGTCACTCAACAGTATTCATGAAAGTATTTTGAGAATTAAGGACGAACCAGACGTTCCTTGTGTAAAATTCTTTTTTTTTAAATGGATAATTTTTAATTTTGTCGATTTAACATTCGAGTAGATATTGATTGGAAACAAGTGTGATCTTGAAGATCAAAGAGAAGTATCTAAAAAAGATGCACAAGAGTTAGCCAAAAATTGGGATGTAAAAATCAAAATTTGAATGATTGATTTTGCAAAGTTAATTTCTTTTTGTAAAAAAAAGTGTTCTTATTTGGAGGTTTCAGCAAAAACTAACTCTAGCATTGAAGAATTGTTCAGAGCTATTGTTGATGAAACGAGAAGAAAAACTAAAAAGTTTTCTGGTGGAGGGGGAAAAAATAGTTTTCTCAATTGTTTTTTTTTTGGTTTTTGATTAAAGATTTTGAGGAAATATTATTTAATAATAAAAAAAATTGAAATCTTGATTTTAATGGGAAATAAAAAATCAACCATTCAAAGTTATTCTATAAGTTATTATTCATAACCTTGCTTTTTTTTATTCAATTCATAAGTATTGCAAATATAATCAGATATTAACTCATTTAGGATTGCAATGATTGGATCTGGTGGGGTTGGTATATGATAGGATTTATTAATCAACAAATGGCATTCTTATTTAAATGAAAACATTATTTTTATAAAGGAAAAACTTGTATAACGAATCAATTTGTAAAAGGAAATTTTTTTGTTAAAGGGTTAAATAATATTTTTTAAAATTTTTTTACAAAAATTCAAATCAATACAAAGATACTGCAGGTATTGTTTATTTTCTAAAATTTTCAAAAAAAATTTTATCTTATAAAAAGTAGGAAAAGAGGAGTACAGCTCATTGAGAACATTATATGAGATGCGGAGATGGTTTTGTTATAATTTATTCAATAACCGACAAAGGGAGGTAAAATATAGTTAAATTTAGTCTTAAATAAATTAAACATTTCAAAATAGTTTTGATTTATTGTTGTCTCTTTATCAAAATATTCTTAGAGTAAAAGAAATTGATTATGCTCCTTGTGTAATTTTTTTTATTATTAATTTTTCGAACATAAATAACAAAATGAACAGGTTCTCATTGGAATAAATGTGATCTTCAAGATCAAAGAGAAGTATCCATTTCAGAAGGCCAAAATCTAGCTAAAATTTGGAATGTAAATATTTGATGTAATTTTTTTGGAAATTAATCTTTAACAAAAAGTGTCCTTTCTTTGAAAATACTGCAAAAACAAACACCAATCTCAATGATACTTTTGCATCTCTTGTGGTTGAAATTAGGAAAAAACTTTTGAAAACAAGTTATTGATAAGAGATTTTTAAAAAATATTGTATCAAATCAAAAAATTTGATTAAAAGTTAAAAAACTTATTAAAAACAAATTTTGAGGATTAAAATTTAAATTTGGAAAAAATAAAAAAAAAATTTGATTAACTTTAAAATCTGATGGGCAATAAAAAATCTACCAATAATCATGATCCAGAAAGATTGAAAGAAAGTAAATAAATATTCCATTAACTGATATCAAACGAAATTATAACGAATTTAAAATTATAATTAAAATTAGTTTATAAATTCGCAGTAATTGGGCAAGGTGGTGTAGGTATATTAATAAATCAAATTTTGTTTCAAACAAACAACATTGTCATTTTCTATTTTTGGAAAGTTATTTTTAAAAATGAATTTTATTGTTAAATTTTAATTTCATTTTAGGAAAGACTGCAACTGTTGTCCAATTCTGTTCCAATCATTTTGTGACAGAATATGATCCTACAAGTAAAGGAATTTCTTTTTGGGAATAATTTCTATTCATAATTATTTTAAAAAGTTGAGGATTCATATAGGAAACAGGTTCAAATAGAAAATAAAGTAGTGATGTTAGATATATTAGGTAAAGATTTTATTTAATTAATTATCAATTATTTTAAATTTTGTTTAATAGATACAGCAGGTAGTTTTTTTATTTTTGAGTTTTTCAATTCAAAAAAAACAATCAATAATATTTATTAGGAAAAGAAGATTTTAGTGCTTTGAGAGATAACTGGATAAGAGAAGGAGAAGGGTTTGTCTTGGTTTATGATATTACAGACAAGACCAGGTAAATTTATTCCACCAAATATTTTTTTTTATTTTTTATTTTATTTTGAAAGTTTTGAAATGATTTTGGAATACCATGAAAGAATTTTACAACTAAAAAATTCATCAGAAGTTCCATGTGTAAAAAAAGGAGTTATTTTTTTAACTATCAATTTACAGTTTAATTTTTTTTTAAAATTTTTGATCAGGTTATAATTGGAAATAAATGTGATTTAGAAGATAGAAGAGTAGTTCCAAGGACTGAGGCTCAAGAACTAGCTAAATTGTGGAATGTAAACTTGTTTGTTTAAAAAATATTTCTTGAATGTTTTTTTTTCTAAAAAACTTTTTGTTATTATTTAAAAGTGTCCTTTCTTTGAGACTTCTGCAAAAAAAGTGATAAATGTCAACGAAACTTTTTTAGCTCTAGTTCAAGAAACAAGGAAAAAAATTCCTCAACAAACTAATGGCAAAAAATAAAGATGTTTTATTTTGTTCAATTGATATATATATATCCTCAAATTTTTATTAAAAATTTAAATTTTGTTCTGATTTAAAAACAAATTTTGTTGAGGATTAAAATTTAAATTTGGAAAAAATAAAAAAAAAATTTGATTAACTTTAAAATCTGATGGGCAATAAAAAATCTACCAATAATCATGATCCAGAAAGATTGAAAGAAAGTAAATAAATATTCCATTAACTGATATCAAACGAAATTATAACGAATTTAAAATTATAATTAAAATTAGTTTATAAATTCGCAGTAATTGGGCAAGGTGGTGTAGGTATAATAATTAAACCAAATTTTGTTTCAAACAAACAATATTGTCATTTTTCTATTTTTGGGAAGTTATTTTTAAAAATGATTTTTTTTGTTATTTCATTTTAGGAAAGACCGCAACTGTTATCCAATTCTGTTCGAATCATTTTGTGCCAGAATATGATCCTACTAGTAAAGGAATATTTCTTTTTTGTGATTATATTCAAATTTTTTTTTTTTTAAAAGTTGAGGATTCATATAGGAAACAGGTTCAAATAGAAAATAAAGCAGTGATATTAGAATTATTAGGTAAAGATTTTATTTAATTAAATAACAATAAATTTGAAATTTCTTTAATAGATACAGCAGGTAGTTTTTTTATTTTGCGTTTTTTAATTCAAAAAAAAACAATCAATAATATTTATTAGGAAAAGAAGAATTTAGTGTTTTGAGAGATAACTGGATAAGAGAGGGAGATGGTTTTGTCTTGGTTTATGATATTACAGATAAGACCAGGTAAATTTATTCCACCAAATATATTTTTTTTTTTAATTTTTATTTAATTTTGAAGTTTTGAAATGATTTTTGAACACCATGAAAGAATTTTACATGTGAAAAATTCATCAGAAGCTCCATGTGTAAAAAAACAGTTATTTTTTTTCATTAATTAATAGTTAAATTTTTTTTTCAAAAATATTTAATCAGGTTATAATTGGAAATAAATGTGATTTAGAAGATAGAAGAGTAGTTCCAAGGACTGAAGCTCAAGAACTAGCTAAATTGTGGAATGTAAAAACTTGTTTGTTTAATAAAAAATATTTCTTGAATGTTTTTTTTTTCTAAAAAACTTTTTATATTATTTATTAGTGTCCTTTCTTTGAGACTTCTGCAAAAGAAGTGATAAATGTAAACGAAACTTTTTTAGCTCTAGTTCAAGAAACAAGGAAAAAAATTCCTCAACAAACCAATGGCAAGAAATGAAGGACAGCTTGTTTTGTTAATGTTATAAAAATTTGTAATCAATTGATGAATTCGATTTATTGATCGGATAATTTTTTTTTTTTTGGTTTTGAATTAAAAAATAAAATAAAAAAAAAATTGTTTTGTGAACTAAAAAACATATTCTTTGATGGGGAATAAAAAATCTTCACAAAGAAGTATCCATTTTTCAAAAATCTCCTAAAATATGATTCACTTCCTTTTCGAAGGAGTCAACTTTGCTAGACTCTCACAATTTGACACAAGCTCCAACTTTTTCCTTCATTNTATTTTTATTTTTATTTTTATTTTTATTTTTATTTTTATTTTTATTTTTATTTTATTTTTATTTTTATTTTTATTTTATTTTATTTTTATTAAAATTATCCTTTTTATTAAAAAAGGTTGAGAAAATGGGTTGATGAAGCAGTTGGAAAGGGTAACTCTTTGTTGATTTAAATTTTGTTTCAATAAATATTTTGTTTTATTTTTTGTTTTTTTTTTGAATTTAGGCGCCAAAGTTTTGGTAGGAGGAAAAGACGAGGGAAACTTTTTTCAACCAACTTTAGTAGAGAACGTGGACCCATCTTGCCAACTCCACTGCTCTGAAGCATTTGGTCCTGTTTGTAACTTAGTCAAATATTCTGACTTTAAATCTTTGGTTGAAACTATAAATGAAGGACATTTCGGTTTACAAGTTGGTGTGTTTACTAACAATCTCCATAAAGCTTGGTACGCTTACCAGGTATATTTTTTATTTATTTTTTATTATTTTTCTTCATTTTTTTTCATTTTATTAATTTTTAAAGAACTTGGAGTTTGGTGGTGTCGTTATCAATGATATTCCTTCCATGAGAGTGGATGCTCAAAGTTATGGTGGTTGGAAAAGATCAGGTGTAGGAAAGGAAGGTATAGTTCAATCTATGGAAGAATTTACTGAAGAGAAATTGATGTTGATGAAAGATTTTGGTGTTCTTTAAAAAAAAAAAGAAAAAAATAAATTTGAAATTAAAAATTCCTTCAAATAAATAAAAAAACAAATTTTTTTCCTTTCTTGTTGGAAGATTGATTTTGACTTTTGTTTGTTTTTTTATATTTTATCTTTTTTATCTTGATAAGTAAATTTGAAAATTCAGAATATTTGAAAAGTTAAGAAAGTTTCAAAACAAACACGTAATTTTAAAATTAAATGAAAAAAAAAATTTAATTTTTTCTTTATAATTTCCCAAAAAAAACAATTCTATAGTTCATATGTTACAATATTGTTCTCTTTTCACATCCATTTTAGTTTATCCATTAGACATGGTTTATATATTTTTTTTGTTTTGTTATTTTGTTTTTTTTTGCTTATTGCCTCAATGATTGGTCAAAGAAAATTGGGATTGGAAACTCATGTAAATGATTTCGGTAATGTATTCCAATTGATGACAATCTTCTCCTAATGAGGAAATTATATGATGGATCTCTCTTGTAATATCGTTGAGATAATTTGATATCTTTTTCATGCTTCCGAATGTATGTTTAGAGTTCATTGTTTCTATTTGGTGCATAAATAATTTATCCAATCGCTTCAATTTATCCATTATCTCATTCCTCCTCATTTTTGGTATTAAATCAATTATATCAGGATGGGTTGAAAAAGGATTTCTTGTATTGAAAGTATTTGGTATTTCTTCAATAATGAATTCATTTATCATCTTTTGATCTCTTTAGTTTAAAATGAAAATAAAAATTTTCTGCTTTTTTTTTTTTAATTTTTTTTCAATAAATTAATTTAAATATCAAATTTAATAGATCGGATCCCTCAATACAAAATATGATCAAGTTAATTTACTTTAAAAATAAAAGCAAAAAGAATTTGAAAAAAAAAAAAAAAGCAAAATTTTTGTTTTCTTGGAAAATTTTAAATTTTTTTTTTTATTGAAAAAAATTCAAAAAAAATAAACAAAAAGAGATAAAAGAAATCCAAAAAGATAGAAAACAACGTATTTGAATTGAGAAGCAGATGGGAGCAATTTCTGAATAGAAGAGGGACCATAAACCTCCACAGGAACTTCGAAATAATCAGATGTTTTCTTTACATTCATAGAATCCAAAACCAAATGAGCGGATCTTTTAAAAAAAATTACGACAAGAGGAATTTGTTAAGAGGAATGTTTCAAATATTGAAAGAGATATTATTAAAAAGAAATTTATTTACTTATCTCCACTTCTAACAGCTCCTTCGATATATCCAGACCAATGCTCAGAGACTTCACTTCCTCCAAAAAAAATGAGATTATCAACAGGTGTGCTCATGTGAGGATAATAGAAACGAGAGGAATTTAAAGGAAAATTTCCACCACAAAATCCCGAGTTTTCTTCCTTCCAGTCTTTTTCGTGGTAGGCAATATAATTCTCCACCTCATCTGTTTCAAACATCTCTTTATATTGTTTGATGATTTCCTTTTTTCTTTTTTCTTGATCACAATTTTGCCATTTTTCTAAAAAAATTTTCGTTTGAATATTAAAAACAAATCATTTTTTAATAGAAAAGTTCAATTAATTTTTTAATTTACCACTTACAAATCCAATCAATACTCCATACTTTTTATTATTTTCGTCATCAACCATTCCATCCACAGACCACCATACAGGACCATCATCACTAAAAAGTTGTGCACTCAAACCTTTTTCAACCCACCATCTCCTTTCTTTTTTTTTTTTTAAAAAATTTAAACAAAAATTTTTTTTTTTTTAAAGATCATTGATCATTTACCATAAATAAAAAAAGATTTAAAGTAATTAAAGCCAGTTAATTTTGTTTCTTTCGAAATTTTGTTTGATGGTAAGGGAGGAGAAAAATGAAGATCTACAAATTGAAGAGGAGAAATGCACACAATCAATTTGGTGCAGAAGTATTCTGTTTTTTGGTTGTCTTTTTCACAAGACAAAACTATTTTTTTGTTGTTTTTGTAGTTGATGGAATTCACTTTCACATTCAAGTTTATTTTTACTCTTTCGCTGAAATTTTTTGACATTCTTTCACATAGAGAATAAGATCCCTCAACGAACAACATTTCCTGTGCTCCATTTTCTACTTCTACAAAAAAAAAAATTTTTTTTTTTGTTTTTGATCAATCAATCTTTAAAAAACAAAAAATTTAAAAATTATCTACCTAATACTTGTAAAAGTCCTCCACAAGAAGCACCTTTTTTTCGTTGATAATTTTTTTTTTTTATTAATGATTTTTTTTTTAACAAAAGAATTTTTTTACAATCTTTTAAACAAGAATAGAGGGAATAATTTTTTAAATCTCCAAAAGCAGTAGATATGGAGGCTGAAATCATACTTTTTGCTATATCGGTCTCTCCATTTTCCTCCACCCATTCCCACACAGAAGTTTTGTCCATCTTTTCGATTTCCACTTCGGAGAATTTTTTTTGGTTGAGTTTTTCCATCAGATGATCGAGTTTGCACAATAATTTGTTTGTATCCAACAAACTAGAAAGATCATAGAATGGATAATCTCCATTGTATATCTTCTTTTTGCCACATAAATATAAAATGTTTTTTCCATCATTGTATGTATTGGATGTTTTGACATTTAATTCTTTTGCCAATTGCAATAATCTTTTTTGTTCCTTTCCTATTTTTTTTTTTTGATCGTTTATTTTTATAAAGCAAATCTATCTGTTAATATTTCTTTCTATTTACCAACAAATGCTCCTCCCACATCCAATCTCAATTTTCCTCTTTCTCCAATATCTATTGTCTCACTATAAACCTTTCCTCCAATCCTATCCTTTGCTTCCAAGATTAATATTTTTCCTACTTTATTTTCATCGAGAGTTTTGGCAGCGAATAATCCAGATATTCCTGCACCAATTATAATTACATCAGCTGAAAATTCATGATTGTCATTTGTCAAAGAATTCATTTTTTTATATTTTATTTTATACCACAATATTTTAAATAATAATAAATAAATTTATGTAAAAATGAAAAAATTTTGTGCAAAAGTTTTGGAACATTTTTATTATTAGTGTTTCAGTTTAAATTTTATTTCTATTCTTTCAAAAATTTTCATTTAGAATTTTCCAAAAAGATTTTTTCCATGATGTCAATACCCTCACTTATCTGGTCACAATTCAAGTGAACAAAACACAAGCGAAAACAATTAGAAAAGTCATTGAACTCAACCAAACTGTCATTCCAATTAGTAGAAGGAGAAGAACAAGAAGAACCCTTCAAAACCAAAACATTGTTATTATTTAAAAGACCCAAAAGATGTTTGGTGTCCTTAATTAACAAACTCTCAATGACTTCACACCAAAGAAAATATCCGCCGTTGGGTTTGTCGAACTTTAAAAACTTGGAGAGAGATGACTCGGAGATTTTGTTGCATATGAAGTCGAGTTGTTCTTTGTACACTTTTCTTATTTTGTGGATCTGTTTCTCGTATTCTCCTTTCTCCAATAAATTTTGTAAGATTTGAGCTGAAATTGCTCCTAAACCTCCTCCCGAACTTAAATTACTATTATTTTAAAAAGTGAATAAAAATTATTGTTGATTTTTTTTATGATAATTTTTTTATTTTTATTTTATTTTAATAATTACCCCATGTCTTTTAATAAATCTTCTATAGCATCATTTTTTGCAAATATCCATCCTAATCTTAGTCCGGGTGATAAAGTTTTACTTTTTTAAATATTAATTAGTATTGCAAAAATAAAAAATTAAATAAATTAAGAAAATAATTTTTTTTTTTTTTTACGAAACACTGTTAACACTGTATACAGAATAAGGTTCTTCTGTATCATAACAAGCAAGAGGCAAAGTGTTTTTTACAAATTCATTATCAAAATAAATTTGAGAATACACTTCATCACTTATAATTACAAAATCGAATTTTTTGCTCAAATAAATCAACTTTTTAATTTTTTCAACGGATAGATTGTAGGATGTGGGGTTTTGAAAAAAGGGTATTATATATACTATTGACACGTCTACACCCTTGTCTAGTAACTCTTCTAGTTTGCTTATATTTATTCCATCTTTTTCTACTTTAATCGGAAGTTTTTTCGAGTTCTTTGGTAAAATTCCTCTTACCAAATAATATGTGGGGTCTTCTATTACTATATAACTTTTTCTATTTTTTAATTTTTTTTATTAATTAATAATTTAATACCTATTTTCTCTGTATTTAATGCTTGCTATTGAATGAATACATCCACTGACACCATCTTGTAATATGAATTGATCTATACATTTTAAAATAAATTATAATTTAGTGAGTATATTTCTAAATAAGATATTTTCGAATGAATTTCAATTGAAAAGGATTTTTTTACTTGATTTGAATTCAAATCTTCCTCCATATTCTTTATTAAAAAATTCTGAGAGATGATATCTTGTTGACATATTTCCTTGATAACCTATTAAACAATAAATAAGGAAGATATTGAGATATCTATGATGCAATAGGTTTATTTTTACATTCATAATCCAAGATGTCCAAGATCTTCTGTTCTGATTCCTCTTCATTCGCAAATATCTCTTTAACACCTTTGGATATATTTCGCCAATTCATAAGATTTGCTCTTGGATGAGCTGTTTGGAAATTGAAAGTCATTTTTTTTTATTATTTTCTTGATGAAATTAAATATTAAAATTAAATAAATTAAATAAACTTGCTTTTTGATAAAAAACTTAGATACAAAAGAACCCTTTTTTATAAAACTTTTTTTATATTAAAACATTAATCACTTTAATTCTCTAAGGAATCAATCAAGTTTGGAGGAATCAAAGAAGAATGAGAAATGTTGGCATAGTAACAAACAGGGCAAGCATCTTCGGAAACACAATTTTGATGGAAGGTGTGAGAACAATCAAAGATGATGATGTTGGATCCAAAACCAAGGTGGACCTCCTGAGGAAGATTAAAATTACAAACAAAACACTTGAGTTGATCAACTGTTCCAGGTAAAGTGATCCCCCAATGGGAATTGACAGAGATGTCATAAAAAGAGGGGATGGCATGGAGATAATCAAATTTGAGGGAATCATTGTTCGAAAAAGCTTTCAAATTTTCGTTCTTTTTTTGAATTTCGTATTCGAAAACTCTTTGGATTTGTGGTGCAAGTGATAGAGGCTTGTTGGTCCAAAGATTAGTATCGATAGTTTCCAACATTTGATGCTCCAAGAGCTTCTTTTTGATTTGAAGATTAGAAGCGTTGATGATGTGGGTCAAAATGTCCGAAAACTTGTTGATTTTGGAGATGTCGGGGATTTCGTCCAACAAATCCAAAGTTTTTTCTGTTGAAAGACAATTTACAAACAACAAAACGATCTTTTCTGTATCAAGAGGAATAGAACCGAGAGTGATGACTTGGAAAGATTTGTAGAGGAGATATCTCCATACATTCAAATCAATCTCATCCTTGACCAAATCTTCAAGGCTTTCGATGGTGTTTGTGTAAAGCAAAATGTCTATGGAATTGTAGATGTATTTCAAGTTTTTAGGAAATTTATTGAGGAACATCGAGTTTAGAATGTGGAAAGATCCTTTGTGGTATCCGTAGTTCAAACATACTTTTATCAAATCGCTGTATTCCAAAAGATATTTTCTTTTCTTCTTTATTAGTTTATCGAGAATGTTGGAAAACTTCCATTGAAGATGAAAAGATCCTGGTTTGGGGATTCTCTCGTTTATCTCAACCAAATGATCGATCATCTCTTTGTTTTTCAAGTTTAAAGATTTGGTTCTTTCGAGATCATAGATGCTTCCTTCCAAAAAGAGTATATCATCGTTTATGTTGTTCAAATTTTGTTTAGACAAGCAAATTTCAAGTAATAATCTGGAAATAGATTTGAGCGAGATGGGATCTCTCTTGACAATCTCCGTTTTCAACAAAGAAGAAAGGTAACTCACGAAAAACTCTACAATGTTAGGAGAAGTGTTATTGTAAGACAATTCAAGAGCATCATAAATATTCTCGGGTTGAATGAAGGGATATTTTTGGAGGATAAAAGGAGAGAGCTTTTCCAAATCAAAGATTTTGAACAAAGAAGGAAAGTATCTCAAGGTGAGTCCCAAGTTTTTATTGGAAGTGATGAGGAGAAAACAGTTTTTCCAATCTTTCTTGTCAATGTATTGGGGCATAGAATCTAAACTGTTGATCAAGTTGTGGAAAGGAGAAGAATAGCTAAGAGACTCGGTATTTCTAGAAATATTCTTCGTTCTTTCTTGATATTCTTCGTACAACTTGTTTTCAAACTGGTGTATGACAGAAATTGCGTTTTTAAACTGAAAAACGTTGGCAACATAGTACAATCTATCGAGAGAATTGGAGTTTATGATTTCGTGCAAGTACTTTTCAATGTATTGAATGCTGTCTTCTTCGTTCCATCTTGATTTCTCCTCTTCGAAAATGAGCTTGTATTCGAGATAAGAACAGAGGAACTTTCCTTTCCAAACATCAGGATAAATAATATTTGCTTTCGGATCGTTTTCATTCTCGTTTTCGATTTGATTGATAAGAATCTTCAAAAGATCTAAACTCGATTCGTTCCATTTATAATACCTAAGAGGCTGAACAGAAGAAGTCTCTTCTCTGTAAAGTATTTCCTCGTACAAAATTTTTACATTCTCAGGAGTTTGTTTGGACATAGGTAGATCTTGGTTGATATTGGGAGTAGAGACACCTTGGCTTGGCTTGTTAAAGTCTTGTGTAGGAGAGGGTCTTTGGTTGGAAAAGTCACTGGGCTGTCTTTGTGGTTTTTTGTCCACAATTTGCATCATGTTTTCTAAACCTTTAAAAACAAAGTTTTCCATCTTCTTGAAAGTATCAACAATATCAGAGTTTGTTTGGATCTTGAAATCTTTGGCCAAATTGCTCAAAAAAGACGTTTTTGGTTGATTGTTTGTTGAGGTGTTAGAGTTAGTGCTTGGAGGAGTTGTTTTGGGAGGTTGGGTTGTATTTTGTGGTGAGGTTTGCGAAGGAATAGTTTGTTGATTAGGTGGGCTTTGGGAAGGAAAGTTTTGTTGGTTGGGAGATGAAACATTTTCGTTGATTTGTTCCAAATTTTCATTTGGTTTTTTTTCAGGGCTTTTTTGTGTTTTTTCGTTGTTAGATGTTTGCTCAGGTTCTTTTTCGGTTGAGATTTCTGTATCAATTTTGGTAGATTTTCTTTTAGAAGAAATTTTCTTTTTCTTTTTCTTCGTAGATTTTTTGTCATCGTCAAAAATGGAACCCTCCCCTAAGATAACAACTTTTTTCTTCTTGATTTTTTTAGGCATCAAGACAGGAACATTTTCTGTTGCAGTTGTGAACTCACCAGTAATCTCTCGATGATCTTGAGTAACGTTTTCTCTTGGTTTAGGTTTTTCATCCTTTGTAACTTGGGGAGGAGTCTGCTCTTTAATGGGAGGATTATTGTTAATAACAACAGGAGGATTTTCTTGTGCAGTTTCGATGGGTTTTGTCTTTTCTTCTGGTTTGGAAGGGTTTTGGAGAATAAGTTTGTATGCTTCAATTTGTTCTTCGTCCAAAACTTTCAACTTTTCGCATTGTGCAAAAATTTCTTTGAGAGTAGGAAGCAGATCGACAGAAGATATTTTATACTTCAAAACTTTGAGAGCAGCTTGGTGCCATTCCTTCTTCTCTGTCAGTCCAGAAATGATTTTGGAAGCAGTTTCTTTTTTAACTGTTATTCTACTGAATCTTCTTGTTCCTTCACCATGACAAATGTAAAGACAATCTCCAAACACAGAAACACTGTGTACAGGTGCTATATCTTTGTGCCAATTCAAAATTTCAACACTTTGCATGTCAATAAAGAATAAAGGGCTTCCTGTTCCATAACTTAGCAACAAGTTTTGAAAGGGCAACAATTTTGAAAATCCTATTTGAATTTGATCTAGTAACGGCTGATAGTTTTGTGGTAGGATCTCTACAGGAGGTGTTTGACTTCTTGATGTTTTGAAGTTGAGTGTCATCTCTTGCTTTTCTACGTTATCTCCTTTCACCAACCAAATAGCCATACCTGGTCTGGAAACGATTGAATAATTGTTCAATCCTTGATGAAAACATGCACCTACAAAAAAAAAGATTAGGAATTGAATTTTTTTGTTATTTTTGAATTGAATCTCTCTTTTTTTATGATGTATATTAATCTCATCTTCTTATTATATAACTATATTCTTTAATCATTTAAGAATTTTTAACCGTATGGCCCTTGTCTTTTCTTCTTTCCTATCATTTTTGGTTCTTCTGATGGATTATCTCTTATCACAGTCATTGATGTCGAAGAAATCAATAATTTTTGATCTTGAATGTCTATTTGGACGATTGAACTGTTGGATATGGACAAAAGACATTCTATATTCATGAAGGTCCTATCCAAATCACAAAAATGAATGAATCCCTTATCATTTCCGAAATATAGAATTTGTTTGATAGGATCCCACATTAAAGTTGTAACAATAGTACCTAATATATGATTATAAAAGATAATAAAGGTATGATACAATACATCTATTTAACAATTCACTTGCTCCATTACCTTTTATTTCGACTATTCTTTGAACCAATTTTGGATTCTCATTTGTATCGAGGTTTAATTTGTAAATATAAATCAATCCTTGATCTGTAGAGAAGGCCATCATTGATTGATCAGGACTCAATGAGATCAATTCCACTCTGGAAGGATATGGTGGGGTGAATAATCTGATATAGGTGATGGGTTCTCTTTTATAAAAATATAAACTTCCAGTATGTGCACCCAAAACAATATATTTCTCAGATACATCGAAACAAATGTATTCTATTTTGTTATTTTGTTGAATAGAATTTTCTATTTCTTCCCAAAGAAATTTATGAATCATTATCCTTTCAATTTTTTTAATTTTTTTTCTTTCTCTTTTTTCAATTTTACCTTTGAGGAAAAGATTTTGAAAACAAATTTAAAGTAAGAAATTGATAATGTAAATGATGAGAGTTTTTGGAAACTTGACAGGGAAATTTGCAAAAACAAAGAAAAGATGAACAACCATACTCTTGAAATCAACGGGAAAATTTTTGTGAGACTCCTTTGTATAAAACGGTCTTCCCTTATCGAATTCGTCAAACAAAGCTAGAATACCATCATTTTTTGTTAAATGTCTTGGAGTTATTCCCTAAAAGTTAATATTAAAAAAAAAAAAATTGAATTAAATTGAAACTTTTAAATGGGAATAAATGTGAACAGTACTTTTTCGTTTTCAACATCAAAATCGGACCATCTTTTGAGAAGAAAAACGACCATAATAAAATTATTATTTTTGCAGGCGATGTGCAGAGAATTATCACCACGGAAATTATCGGATCGAGTCTTCTCAAAAACTTCAAGAAAATACTTGTCAAAAAAAGAAAAATTCGAATGAGAGAGTTGATAATTTTCAATGAACAGAGTACAACAACGAGGAGTTAAAATACTTGGATCAGCTTTTGAATCCAAAAGATATTCTAAAATATATTTAAAATACTTTATTCCATTTATTAAAATATAGTTTTTTATTTAAATTAAAAAATATTTGAAAAATAATTTAAAGAGAAATTTTTTTGAAATGATTTTACCAATTATGGTGAGAGGCTTCTCATTTTGAATTAATATTTGAACAGGTTGTTCGTTATATTTTTGGAGAGTGACCATATTTGAGCCTTGGGAGACAACTTCTTGATTGATGTTCGCTTTATTTTCCACAAATAGTTTGAATACCTCTAAATTTGAATAGTACTTGCAGAGGCGATGAAACGGAGTCATACCACTTGAATTCAAATTGTTTATGTCAGATTTGTTTTCAATAAGATACTCGATTATGTCTATAGATATTTTCTTTTCACATATTTCATGAAGAATTGTATTACCTTTTTAAGAAATATAATATTATATCAGAAAAAAAAAAATAAAAACAAAAACAAAAATAAAAATAAATAAAAATTAAAAAATTAAAATACCATTTTCTTTTTTGAGGTTAATATTAAATTTTTTATCCAAAAAAGATTTTATTGTGTTCAAATCAATTTTTTCTTGGTCAATGAGATAATGAAGAGGGCTTCCTTGATTACTCACCAACAAATTTACATCAACACCTTGCTCTAAGAATACATTCAAAATTTCATTGGAGAAATTCTTATTTTCAACAGCAAATCTTAAAGGTGTCTTTTTTTCTTCAAAAGATTTTAAATTTGGATTGGCTTTGTATTGGAACAAAAGCTCTTTAATTTTTTTTTTTAAAAAAGATAAATTTAAAAAAATAATTTTTTTTTCTTTTTTATTTTTAAAAATAATTTAAATAAAAATTTAAAAGAAAAAAAAATGTGAAAAAAAAAAATTTAAAAAAATGAATAAAATGAATATATTAAAATGAGAATAAAATTAAAAAAAATAAGAAATTATATGTTACCAAGTGTCCTTGAGTTTAAGTCGAAGTAGCTGATCAGATGTAATGTTGTCCAACCTACTTTGTCAATAAGATTTGGATCACTCTTTGCTTCCAACAAAATTTTGACTTTTTCATTATTAATAGGTTGATCTTCGCAAGCAATATACAAAGGATTCCTTTCAAAAAATATTAATTAGAAGAATTCAAATTGAATTTTTTCAAAAATAACTTTTACCAAAGATTATTATCTACTGCGTTTGGATCAGATTTTGCATTTAACAATATCTCCAAGATATCTTCTTTCAAATACCTATTTCCTGCTGCATAATGCAATGAAATTTTGCCCAATTTATCTTTCATATTTAAATCTGCCTTTTTCTTGATGAAATACTCGATTATATTCTTTTTTGGTTCTTTAACTTTGAGAGATTTATTCAATGAATCCCTCAAATTAATTTCTTTTATTGGAATCCGAATTATTTGATCGTAATTTCCTTCTTTGATAAGATCATCCAGATTTCTTAATTGGAAATTATCTATAACAATGGAATTATTATCGATATTATTATTATTTGAAGGCAAATCATCTTTTATGTTCTCATTTCCCATCTTTTTTTTATTTATTTCAAAATAGAAAATTTTAAAACAAAAACTTTGATGAAAATATTTAAAATTCAATAAGAAACAAATACATTTTGAAAAAACTTTTTCTTAAGAATAAATGAACGAATATTTTTGGGAAAACAAGTGAGATCCAATTTTTTGTGGAGTTGTTTTTTCCTTCTATTTGTTCATTCATCAAATAAAAGATGATGAAAATTTTATGATTATATTTCAAACAAAATTTTTTTTTAAATCAAAAAATTAACAATGGAAACAATGAGAGGTTTTGGAATCTTGATAGAATAGTTTGAGAAAACAAAGAAAAGATAAACAACCATACTCTTGAAATCATTGGGAAAACAAATGTGAGAATTTTTTGTATAAAAAGGTCTTCCTTCATCGAAATCATCAAACAAAGTAATAATCTTTTCATTCGAAGCCAACTGTTTTGGTGTTTCGCCCTACAAGGAAAAAAAATAAAAAAAGGTCAGTAAAATAAAGAAAAAGAAAAATGATTAAAAAAATAATAAAATGATAATAAAATTGAAATAAAATTAAATAAAAATAAAAAAATAAATACTTCTTCATTTTGAACGATAAAATTTGGCCTTCTCTTTAGAAGATACAGAACCATCATGAAATTATTGTTTTTACAAGCGATGTGCAAAACATTATCACCACCATACATCTTTCCATCAGAAACAAAGGAATACTTATCGAACATGGCAAGATGGGAAAAAGAAAGTTGTTGTTTGGATTCTGCGTAGTACACTAAACAATTATCCCCAGATTGATCCACAATGTTTGGGTTGGCTTTAGACTCCAAGAGATAATCTTTTAAATCAATAAAAAAAAAATTAATCATTGTTTTTAATTTCAATTTATTTTTTATTTATTTTTAAAATAATTAAAATTTTATTTTTTTTTGATATTTTTATTTTACCAATAAATTTGGTAGGTTTTTTTTTCTCAATCAAAATTTGAAGGCAAGTCTGATCGAATCTACCAGGAAGACACATCCCCTGTGCTCCATTCTTTTCGTTGATTTTCACCTTATTCTCTACAAAAAGCTTAATAGATTCAAAACTAGGATCGTTTTTGCAAAGAAGATGAAAAGGGTTTTTGTGACTGGTGTTCAAGATGTTGGGATTTGCTTTCTTTTCAAAAAGAAATTTGATGGTGTCGCACACAATTTTTTTTTTATCACAAATTTCGTGAAAAATTGTATTTCCTTTTAAAATTAAATCATAAAATAATAAATAAAAAATATGTAATAACAAACATTTTTTTAAAAAATAAAAAATGAAAAAAATATAAAAACTTTTTAAATATAAAAAAAATTTAATATTAAATTTTTCAATTTTTTATTTTCCTTATTACCATCTTTTGTCTTTGAATTTATGTCAAATTTTTTTTCCAAAAATAACTTTATAGTGGACAAGTCATAATTGTCTCTACTTATCAAACTGTGAAGTACAGAACCATGGAAGTCAATCACAACATTCACATCTATGCCATTTTCAAGGAAAATCTTCAAGATTTCATTTGTAAAATTTTTGTTTTCAGCTGCATAAAACAGTGTATTTTTGTCATGATCTTTCGCTTTTTTGTTTGGATTTGCTTTGAACTTCAACAAAAGTTCTTTTTGATCAATTTTTAGATCAATTTTTAGATTTTTTTATGAAAATAAGAGATTAAAAAATAAAATTAATATTACTCCAGTTTAAAAATTTAAAAAAAATTATTCATAATATTTAAAACATTTAAAATAAAATTTAAACAATTCTTAAAATAATTTTGAAAAATAATTTTTTTTTTTATGTATTACCAAGAGTGGTGATATTCAAATCTCTGTAACACATGAGATGAAATGGAGTCCATCGCATTTTGTCCACCAAATTCGGGTCAGTTTTTGCTTCTAACAATAACCTCACTTTCTCATTGTTAATGGGTTGATCTTCGCAAACAATGTATAAAGGAGTCCTTGTAAATTTATTAAATTAAAAATAAATATAATTGAAATTTGATTGGAATTTGAAAAGTTTTTAGGACTTTATTTTTCTCACCATAAATTATTATCAACAGCATTTAAATTTGATTTTGCTTCTATCAATAAATTCATCAGATCTTCTTTTAAATACATATTCCCTGCTGCATAATGCAAAGATGTTTTTCCCAATCGATCTGCCATGTTTATATCCGCTTTATTATTGAGGAAATACTCGATAATTTGTTTATTTGGTTCTTTCACTCTCAGAGATTTATCCAATGAATCCCTCAAATTTATCTCTTTGATTGGAATCTTGATTATTTCTTCATAATTCCCTGCTTTTATCAAATCTTCCATTTTTTTGTCTTGGATTGATTCTATATTCTTTATATCAATATTGGTTGATTGTGGTCCACTTTGAGAGTTTTTATTTCCCATCTTTGGTCAAAATACAATTTTTTTAATTTGAACATTTGGAAACAAAATCTTTTTAATGTGAAAAATTTTTTGGAAACAAATTCTTCTCATTTACTTGAGATTATTCTTTTTTTGTTTTTAATCTCAGAAATTTCTTTCATTTTATTTCCAATTTCTTTCAAATATAAAAAAAAATAAAAAAAAATGAAAGGAGAAAAAGAAGAAAATAATGGAGAAGAAAAAAGAGAGATGATTGAGGAGAAAATAGAAAAAAATGAAGAAATAATAAGGGTGAATCAATCACAAAAGAAAAAGATAGTAGTGAAGAAAAAAGAACAACTCGATAAAGAAAGAAAAGAATTGGAATCAAATCCAAAAAACTTAGAGATAAGTACTAAAAATGATATTTCAGGTGAAAAAGATGATAAACCTGAAAAGAAAGAATGCAAATATGTTAGAAAAGAAAAACCGAAGAAAGTGGTGATAGAGTTGCCACCTCCAAAAATTTACAGTTTAACAAATCAATCTGATCAAAAAGAAATTCAATTAATCATCAGGTATATTTTTTAATTTTTTTTCTTTTTATTTTTATTACAATATTTTTTATTTTTTAAACAAACAGAGGGTACAAATCGGCAGGAGTGATCCCCATTTGTTTTGTGAATGAAATGCCTTTTATGTTTTTGGGATCTCAAATGAGGAAAGGTTTGCTTGTGTGGTGTGAATTTGGAGGGTAAATTAAAATAAAAAAAATGAAACTGAAAAAAATAATAATTAATTTTAATAAAAATTTAATTTCATTTAAAAAAAGAAAAAGAGAAACATTTGATGAAACAGTCAAAAGTACTGCTTTGAGAGAATTTAATGAAGAAAGTAATGACATTTACAAAGAAACTGTAAAAGAATTGGAATCAGATGATCTCATTTGGAATTTGTCAGGGAAATATGCTTGTTTTGTTCAAACATTACCTCACATCGTATTTCCAACGTAAAAACAAAAACTATAAGTTTCTTTGAAAATTCATATTCAAAATAAAAAATTTTGAACAAATTAAAAGTGAAATAGTGAATGACGAAAAACAAAACTTTGCTTGGTTCAATTTGGGAGATTTCTTGGAAAATTTCAAAAATAAAACTCCTTTGTGTGGATTTTCGGATGCGAATGACTTTTTTTTGAAAGAAGAAGAAAGAAAAGGAAAAGTTTATGAAAATTCTGAAATATTTTTTTTCACAAAATACACTTTTCGAGGTAATTTCTTCATTGTTTGTTATCAATTTATATTTTCTTTATTTTGAAAATTTTTTTTTAGTAAATGGATTGTTACAAAAACTTGAAAAACTACTCAAAAAAGAGAACGAAAAAGAAGGTGAGATAAAAAAAGAAGAGGAAAATCCAAAAGAAAATAAACCTGAAGAAGAAAAAAAATGAAAAACATTTAAATAAAAAAATTTTTTAATCTTTTTTTTTAAAAACTTTTTTTCTCTATGGACATTTTTTAATTATGAAAGCAGATCCATTCTCGTGAAACTCAGATTTAGACATCCACAACTGCTGAAAAGTTCCCAGTGAAGCCAAAATAGAGCCACCAATCCAAGAACTGTATTTTCTCTCCGATCTGTAGTTGGAAGCAATAAATTTTGGTTTTTGTTTTTGTCCACGTGAGCCCAATTCTTTTTGGAGTCTTTCTTGTAATCCTTAAAAATAAAAATGATAAACATTTGAAAAAAAAAGAACATCAAAATGATAAAAATGAATCCACTTAAATAAAAATAAAAATAAAATAAAAATAAAAATAAAAATAAAAATAAAAATAAAAATAAATAAAAATAAAAATAAAAATAAAAATAATAAAAATAAAAATTAAAAAAATAAAATAAAATAAAAATAAATACAATTAATAAATAATAATAAAAGTAAATATAAAATATAAAAAATTAGGGATTCAAGAATGTTGGAATTATGAACAAGAAAATGTGAAAATGGCGAAACAATTATGGCTTACCCTGTTATTTTTGTTTTTGTTGGATCTTTTCTATAGTTAGGTTTCACGATTTTTTTGATCATTCTAAATCTTATGTTTTCGTTCTTCTGGTAATCAACAATATAATCTTTTTCCTCTCCAAGGTAAAAAAACATGAAATAAATTAAAGAATTAAATGTAAAATAAAATTAAAATATTATGAAATGGTTATAATCAAAAAAGACCAAAATAAAAATAAAAATAAACAGTTTTAAATGAAACTAAATAAAACAAAAAAATAAAATATAAAATAAAAACAAATAAAAATGAAAATAAAAAAATAAATAGTTTAAATAAAAATAAAAATAAAAAACAAAAAATCTAAAAATCTAAAAATATATAAAATATAAAAACAAAAAAATGTAAAAAGAAAAAATATATAAATATAAAAATAAAAATAAAAAAAAAAAAAATAAAAATGTAAAATAAATAATTAAATAAAAATAAAAGGTTTCTTCAATTCACTTACTTAACTCACGTTTGATTTTGACTGAAACAAATGTTAAATGTGCACACTTGTAAAAATATTGCTGTTGTGGAAAACAAAAACGAAAGCGAGCTACAAGAATATCCTCTCCCTCTCATAGTGACAACTCTACCAACAACGAAAACGGTACTGAAAATGAAGACGAGTATTTTTCTTTGTCTGCCAATGATGCGAAGAAAGATACTGTTGATCAGACTGAGAGTGATCTTCTTTTTGATAGTGACAATGCATTGAATCATGATGTTATTAGAGTAGGAGATGATTCCGAAGAAGAATGAATAATAAAAAAAATTTTTTTGTATTATTTTTAATTTTTAATTTTTAATTATTAATTTTTTTCAAATTTAATTTTATTTTAATACAAGATATTCCACAATTATTTTTTTTTTTCTTTCATTTATTTGAAACAACAAGAAATCCTCTTTGTTCGTTCTCTGTTCTGTCTAGAGTGTTCATCAAAGAAAGCATGTCTTCCAAACCTATCCAATGATGTTGGAATCTTTTTGGGTTGGTGTCAACAATCAACAAAGAGTTGTCCTTCTTACAATAAGCTCCGACAGGAGAAAAATGTCCTAAAATTATTTTATTTTTAAATTCTAAAATATTTTTATTTTTATTTTAAATTTTATTTTAAATTTTATTTTTAAAATAATTTTTTTTTTATTTTTAAATTTATTTTTTTTTTAAAATTTTTTTTTTAAAATTTTTTAACCTCCTCTATGATCTTTGAACTGTCTCCAAAAATTACAAATGATAAATTTCTCATCGTTTCCACTTTGAAGATTACTCATCAATTCTTTCTTCAAAACATCTCTCTTTTCACTATTTATCATCTCTACCTTTTTGAAAAATAAAATATTAAAAAAATTAAGTTAAAATAAAATGGAAATCTTTTAAGATTAAATAAAAATTTTTAACAAAAAAAATTAATTTTAACTTTTGCTCCTCTATCCTCTTTTTTAAAATTTTTTGAAAAATTTTATTTTAATTTATTTTAATTTTTTTTTTTTTTTGAAAAAACCCAGTATTTGCTTGACTACCCTTAATGAGATTCCATACCTCATTCTTTCTTTATCCTTTACATGCAATCCTAATATCTCCTTAAATATTACCTCTTGATTATATTTCTTCTCTCCATTCAATATATTGAGTATCATCACGCTACTAGCGATGCCACAACTGTGATTATATAAATCATTTTGAGTTTTCAAATTTAATTTTATATTCTTTATTTGTAATTAAAGTTGTTTCTAATTATGATTTATTGGAGAATGATATTGTTTATATCTTATATATCGTTGATATCATTGAATATCATCCTCTATAAATTTATAGGTTTTATTCTCAAAGAGATATTGTCAAAATAAATAATATTTTCTTATTTTAAATATTATTGATGATCTATTTTACAAAGCACCATTGGATTGTGGAGAATAATATTTCAGATATTGATCATATTTGAAATAAATTTTTTCATCCACACTATTCGTGTATATTTCTTCAAATCGATTTGATCCTTTCTGTATGATTGAAAAAGGATACCAAATATCCTTTGCATTTCTAAAGTTAATATTGACTAACATTTTTTATATTTTTTTTATATTTTTTTTTTTATTTTTTTTAATTCAAATAAATATTAAATTTTTATTGAAATTCAAGGTGATCATTGATTTTTTTTTCTTTCAAAAATAAAACAAACTTGAAATAAATAAATATTTTTTAATCCAAATGTTTTTTAAGGGGATCACCAACATTTTTCAAATCAACTAAGAAAGTATCATGACCATAAAAACCATCAATTTCATGGTAAGTCACAGAGGAGTTTCCAGATTCACTTAATAGGGAAGTGATGTCTCTTTGCTGTTCAACAGGAAACAGTATGTCACTTTTGGCACCAATATTTAAGACAGGTATCTTTTTTATCCTCTCAAATGTTTGTAGGAGATATTCTCTTTGTGTTTTGTTTTGTGATTTAATTGATTCTTGGTATTCTTTAAATGTAGGATTGGAAGAATCTAAAAAAAGAAAAAAATAAAGTAAAAATAAAAAAATTAAAATAATAAAATAATAATAATAAAAATCTATTTCCTACTTTTGGAATGGATAAGGTGAGAAGCATCGAAAAGATCCATAGCTTTGGATATCCATAGTAGAGAATTAGGATCGAATCTGTTAGTAAACTGATCGCTATTGTGATCTAAGTAACTTTCCACCAAAAAATCTGAAATGTTTAATTTGGGAAGGGAGATCGGATCTATTTTTTTATTTCCGAACCTATAAATAAAAAACAAATAAATTAAAATTAAAAAATAAATATTTTTTTTTGAAATTTAAATCAACCTTGTTTCCCACTCAGGTCCACTTCTGTATGTTACAATTCCCTTTGAAAAATAAAAAATAAAACAATAGATGGTGTAAAAAATAATTAAAATCAAAAAAAAATAAAAAAATAAATACTAGTTGTCTCGCAGTCTTCATTCCATTAAGAGGATATTCATTGTGTGAATCATAATAAAACCCATTGTTCCAATTAGGGTCATTCATGATGATTTTTCTTTGAATATGTCTTAAAGCAACGGAATAGGGGTGAGAATAACTAGATGCGGATATCGTTACCATCTTGTCGACTCTTTCTGGGAACATGAGGGCTGCTGCTAAACTTTGCATGCCTCCTAGTGATGATCCTACTGAAGCGTACAGTTTTTCTATTTTTAAATTGTCCAATAATTTAAATTGTGATTTAACTATGTCAAACACTGAAAGTATCTTAAATAAAAAATTTTAAAAATAAAAATAAATATTATAGAAAAAAAAAAACATATGTAAATAATTCAAAAATACAATTAATTTTTTAAAAATTTTTTACTGGAAAATTTCCTGCATATCTTTCACTAAAATAAAAAATGATTAAAAATTGTATTAATGTTTTTCATTTAAGAATAATTACCCATTATCTGGATCAATTGAACTAGGCCCTTTAAATTTTGAATTTCATTATTATTTTTTTTTGTAATTTTAAAAGATAAATTTTATTTACCAGTGCTCCCAAAGCATCCTCCCAAAACATTGCAACAAATCACGAAATATTTATTTGTATTTATTGGATATTCATCTCCCTCCCCAATGAAATTTTCCTAACAAACAAATCCAATAAACAAAAAAAAATTAATTTTTTCAAATATCTTAATTACCCACCTTTTGTCAAAAGAATCATTTTTATTTATTGATTTTTAATTTATTAATTTATTAATCATTTTATTTATTAATTATTTTATTTATAATTATTTTACCATCCATTGCTTTTATTCTTCAAAGTAGATTTTGCATGTGATGATGCAGATAAACCAGTATGCAAAAGAATTGCATTTGATTTATCTAAATACATGAATAAATGAAGATATAAAAAATTATTTGTTTCATTTACCTTTATTCAAAACTCCCCATGTTTCATATGCAACATTTATCTTATTTAATTTACCACCATAATATAGCTCAAATGGATTTTGATCTATCTATTGGAATTGTCAGGGTGAAAGTGATTTTTTTATTTATTAATTTAAAATTTGATATGATTACGAATGATTCATATCCTTTGAAGAGATGATAATCAGGGATTTTGATCTTGGATCTATGTGTAGAATAAAAATTAAATTTGCCTCTTTTTAAATAATTTTTTCTAAATTTCAATTTCATTTTTTTTTTTTTTTTCTTTGAAAAATCAAGGTTTTTAAAAAAAAAAGAGTTATCGAAAACTAAGGAAGTGATTGAACTTATTTAATTTTCTAATTTACTAGACAAAATTGAATGAGAATAAAGTTTTACTCTCATCAAAAAGATTTTAAATTTTTTTTTTTTTTTATTTTTTTTTCAAAATTAAATCAATATAAAAAATTTTTTAATTTACTTTTCAAAAAAAAA
Organism: Cochliopodium minus; assembly: GCA_024220525.1. Taxonomy (NCBI): domain Eukaryota; phylum Discosea; order Himatismenida; family Cochliopodiidae; genus Cochliopodium; species Cochliopodium minus. The sequence goes on along the minus strand of JAMYWO010000117.1, from coordinate 26,087 downwards.
AAATTTTCTTTATTATTCTAGAAAATGTATTCCAAAATTTTGTGAAAAATGTTTTTGTCAATAACAATACCTTTCTTCTTTATAAACTGACGAACCATGAAAAAATTAAAAACAAATCTCTTGGAAAGGAGAGGTAAAAAAGAAAAATTTTCTTTATTCCAACCAAAAAAAACAACCTTCAAAGTAGTACCTTTACAAAAAGAAACAACAGGAACAAGACCACTTGGAACACCTTCAATACAAATTCCAGTATCAAATAGATTGATGAGTAAAGATAATTTGTGTAAGTTATTGTCGTATCTCACTGTTATTATTTCTTTGTTTTTGAAACATGGAAAGGACAAGAAGGCAACGTGTTGCATTTTTGGATAATGCGCACATATTGTATGATCTTTGAATGGAAACGTCGAAAATATGTAAGAGGGTTGATGATCCCCGATCCATCCATCATTTACTAATTTAAATAAAAATAAATAAATGAAATTAAAAACAAATTTAAATTATAATGTAATCAAAAAATTTTTAATATTTTTAATATAATGATTAAACAATATTTCAAAAAAAAGAAACTATTTTACTATCCTTTGAATATTTTGCAAATCCCATTCCTACATATCCATAATTTCCTATTCCATCCACTTGTAAATTTAAATCAAAAACTCCCTCTTTGATTTCGTTGTTGAACATTTTACTAGTATGTTCAATATTTTCTAACTCTTCCAATAAATATGGTTCTCCCCATTCTAAATATTTCACTAATTTATTTTCAACTTTTCAAAATCAAATCTTTAATAAATTTTCATCAAGAAAAAAAATTTTTTTTTTTTTTTTTACTATGAAATTTTCCTTCATTTGATACAGAGGGATATTCTTTGCTCATCAATCTATAACTCATCATACATTCATCATCCACTTCAAATCCTGCTTCCAAAGAAAGTTCTTCGATGATATATTTCAATAAATCAAAGAAATAAACTTTTTTATCTTCTTTGGCCAATTTTTTGGCGATATTCTCATTTTTATTGGATAAATAGATTTTATTCAAGAATTCTTTCGCTTCATTGGTCGAAAGATAAGTATGTCTTATTTCCCAAATGGTTTGAATGAAATTATAAGTGAGAATATTGTTTTTAATCTCTTTTTGATTCTTGTATTCAATCAATTTACAAATTGCTTTCATTTATACAATTCAATTTTATTTATATCTTACATAAATTAAATAACATAAATTTCACTCTAAACTTGATTGAATCAATCATCTGTCTCATTTCTCTTCCTTTTTTTATTTACAACATTATCATTTTTAACATTATCCATCATCCCAGTTATTTCGGAATCTTGAATTATATCTTGTGTAGCATCTACCAATTCATTATCATCAATTTCCAAGTTTCCCAAACCTTTATTATCTATAAAATTATCACTCATCAGTTCAATATTTGGAGATATGAAAACATTATCCTTTTGTTTGTTAATACTATCAACTATTAGATGATCCTCACTTACAATGCCCTTTCTTGCCATCATCACAATTTTTTCTTTCAATATTTTTGCTAATGATCTCGTCAGTTTCAGATCTGAAGAGAATTTTATAAAAGAAGTGGGAATATCTTTCCTTTCTTTATATTTTCTCTTCAAAATTTGTTGAACATACTTGCACAAGTCCTTTGCAAATTAAATATTTTCTCAATTTTTTTTGAAAAGATAATTTAATTCATATACTTTACATTTGGAGCTTCAGTTTCATATAAGTATTCATTTTCATCAGAAGTATCCAATGATTCTAATTTATCTTCTTCAAATATATCTTTTAAATTTGTTTCCTCCATTTTCTTTTTTATTTTAAAAACATGCAGAGAAGGACAAGAATGATTTAATCTATATTTAAATCTGGGTTTGTTTATAAAAATATGAAAAAAAGAGGTTTATAAAATCAATCAGATATGCAATTATATGATAAACATTTTGAATTCATTCGCGAATTATTCATCATTTTGATTTTATATTTGGTGAGAAAACAAATAAAAGGCTTATTTAAAACCCTTTCTTGAAAATTAGACAAAAAATATGAATAAATATTTTCCTTTTTTTTTTTATAATTTTATAATTATTAAAAAATAAAAATAAAAATCAATTTTGCTTCCTATAAACAATCAGATACAATAGAAAATTAAAGAATATGCTACAAATAAATTAAGGTTTTATCTTCAAAATATCGTTATAATAATCACCAATTGGTCACTTTATATCCAGTATAATCTTCAAGAGAAATTGGAAAATTTGGTTGTGATCCAATACCCAAAATTGTATCAACCTCATCAATATTTTCGATATTAAGAGATAAATCACTGTTATATTTGAAAGCTTCTTCTTTTGTCTTTTCATTTTGGCTCAATATCTTGAAATAGGTGATATCCCTTGCTGGAGGATCATATGGTGGTACCAATAGGTCTAAGAATACACAACCTTGATCTTTTGTATTGAAGGAATGGAGATTACCCTTGATTCTTTCGATATCAACAATAGAATGAGAGTTATTGATGGTATCCTTGAATTCATTCTTAGCCAAGAAGATAGGAGATTTTCTAATTCTAAAATAAAAATACACATCAAAAAACAAATTAATAAGAAAGGAAATAAGGGTTATTGGATGGTATGAGATCATATTTATCAACATATTATTCAAATTGTTATTTTTACCCTTCTATCTTCTTTATTATTGAATATGATTTATAATCAACCTCCCCATGCATTATCTTGCATCTCACATCCATATAGGGATGATCATGCAAAGGAATATTAGTATTGGGAGGCACAAAAAATAATTGTAGAGCCATCTTCTTATTCTGGCAGATGTTCATGATGTAAGGATGCTTTCTCAATGGCTTCTTGAAATCTATTCCAAAATCTCTATCCCATTTCAGTTGATTGAGGATTGATTCGATAGCTTTCCAATCTGATCCTGTTATTTTTTTATGCAAACCAACATGGCTTGCAATTACTTCTACTGCATTCGATATATAAGACATTTTTTTTTTATTTTTTTTCAGTAAAAATTAAATAAAAAAAATAAAAAAAAATTAAAAAATAAAATTAATAAACTAAAACTTTTTTATTATGAAAACAAACAAAACATAATATGCAGAAAAAAAAAAAGAGTTTTTCTGATATTTTTTCTTTCAAAGATGGACTTTTTCTTTCAAAATGTCAATCCATTCAATGCAGGACTGTTGACTCTCTGCGGACAACATCCATACTCTGTTGGGAGTGATGATTTCGAAACAATTTGTTCTAGAGTCACTGACAGCAGTTTTAATAGTAGATCCAGAAAAGTTTATGGATCCCATTATTTTCTTTTTTTAAAATAATTTCAATTTAATGATTTTTAATTAAAAAAAAAATATGGAACTTTAATAAAAAATAAAAAATAAAAAATAAAAATTAAAAAACTTTTTACATTAGTTTCTGGATGAATATAATACAATTCACTTCCCTTAAGAACGAATTGTCTTTTTTTCCAACCTTTTCCAGTGACACCAGCTCCTTGTTTGTAGAGAAAGTCTATTTTGTCATTCTCTTTCAAAAGATTCTCCACGTCAACTTCCATTTTTCTTTCAGTTTCTGAGCCCAGAGAAACAGTCAATTCTGAATTTCCAAATCTTTCAAACTAAAAAAATAATAATAAATTAAAATTTGATATCATTTAGTTTTTTTTTTATATTGTTTATTTTTTTTATATTGTTTATTTTTTTTTATTTAAATTATTTTTTTTATTTTTTGTTAATTTAGTTTTTTTTTACCACACTAGAAAGAGTTTTGATCCAAATATTCAATTGTTCTTCATTTTCAGCGTAGACAGGGTAGATGGAATCAGACGTAAAGATTCTGAAAGCGAACTCGGATCTAAGATTGCTCTCATCTCTTTCTACATAAGAATTTTTCCCTTGCAAGAAAATTTTTCCTAAAAAACAAATTATAATCAAAAAAAAAAAGAAAAGAAAAGGAAAATGAAAAAATAAAATTAAAGAAAATTAAAAACAAATTAATAAAATAATAAAATTTCGAATAAATTAAATTTAATAAATAAAAAGTTGGAAAAAAAAATTAAAATTAATAAAAAAATGTTGTTTACCAGCAGGAAATTTGTCACCCTTTTCTTTGTAGTAAAAGAGATATTGATTACGGAGAGTGAACCAACGTTTCTTCCAGTTTTTTCTTTTGTGGCCCTGTTTGGTGAGAAAACCCTCTTTGAAGATGTCCACCTTTTTGTCGATTTGTCTTGTGTCCTTTGAAATGATTGTTGGATCTGCAAACATCTTATCTACATATTTCGCTCTATAAAAAATTGAAAATCAAAAATTAATGAGAAAATAAAATTTTTTGAAGAAAATATAAAAATTAAAATTGTAAAACTTAGAAATGAAATAAAATTATTTTTTCATATTTTTGATGAAACTAAAAATATAACGGAAAAAAATTCAAAATTATTTAAATAAAATTAAATCAGTATTTTTTTAAAAAATGAAACAAAATTAGGTTTTTTAATGAAGTGAAAAAACTGGAAAAAAAAAATAAAATAATCATAAAAGATTAATGAATTAAAAAAATTCAGATTAAAGAAGAAATAAAATTGGAACAAGTATATATTTTTTGAAGAGAAATTTTTTTTTGAATGAAGATAGATACCTTATAAACTCTGTTTTTTCATTTCTCGAAGTGTTGGAAGAAGGTTTGACAAAAGGCTTTGGAATCTCATATTCGTAGATGGCGTTGACCTTCATATTTCCATTCTCGGACATAAAGTTGACTACGTTGATGTCCCAACTGTCCAGCTCGACGGACCTGACAGTGGATATGTGAACGCCCAGTGATCTGTGTATCCCTGAGCAATCAATGCAAATGAAAATACCAATGGATGTTGAAGCCCAAGTAGGATTTGCAGTGTTGCCTTTTTTAAAAAATAGTAACGAAAAAATTATTTTAAAATAAAAACTAGAAAAATTAGAAAAATTAAGAAAATGAGCGCAGAAAACAAAAATTTTTTTAAATAACAAAAAATTAAGTAAAAATATAAATTCTATCAGAAAATAATTTTTTTTTTTTTTTACAATCTGCACAAACATCATTGCCACGTTTGTACAAGACCTCTTGTATTGCCTTTCTTGCATTTTGCATGGTCTGTGATCTGTCAGACCTAGTACTGGTGTCATCAAGACTGTACTGGGTGGTCCAGCCACCCTTGTAGCTTGTCCTCTCGCTGAATCTGCCATTCCCACCGCCAAAGTGATTGTTGCTGTTAGAATTACTATTGCAATTTGAATTTGTGTTGTCAGTAGAATTGTTATTTGTAGAATTGGTGTTATTTGTGTTGTTTGTGTTTTGAGGAGAGACTTCCTTATCTTCTGTTTGCGTCTGTTCATCATTTTTGAGACCATAGTAAAGTCCTGAGGTCGCGTTTTGAATCTCCAAGATCCACTTGTCTGATTCGTTGGAGTCCTTGCAGAGGAAGCAGTAGGTTCTTTGGGGGATGATGAGATCAAACCCAAACTTGTTGTTTTTATTTGATTTTTTGACGGAACAAAGCAACAAGTTTATTTCACCTAAAGGCTTCTTCTCACTTTGTGTTTTGTAGTATGAAAAGGTGGTTCCTGTCAAGACGCAGTATCTTGGCTTGAATGACTTTATGCTAGCGTTTCCGAGCTTTGATATCACTCCAGACATTCTGACATCAATGGTTTGGAGTTGTTCACTTCCAAAACTCTTAGTATTAGAAGGAATAACAAGATCCTTGCCTATTTTTCAAAATTTAATAAATTTTTTTTAATTTTTTTTAATTTTTTTTAATTTTTTTTAATTTTTTTAATTAATTATTAATTTTAATTAATATAAAAGATAAGATTAAAAATTTTTTTACCAGATGATCCTAATTGTTTGGATTTTGCTTCTATGATTAAATTGAGCCACTCATTCATTTCTTCTCCATTGGTGGCATACGCAAAGTACTTTCTGTTTGGAGTAGTGAACTGGATGCAGTAAGGCTTCAAGTTGGAAGCAGAAACACTAAGAGTGATAAGCTTGATCGTTCCCAGAGGTTCAGTGTCATTATGTGTATCATAATAGTTTATGTAGTCGTCTTTTAATACGAAAAATCTTCTTTTCCAATCATTTTTAATGTTATTACCCTTTTTGACAAGGTAACCCTCTTTTATTACCTTTTTTTTAAAAATTTTAATAATAATTATAAAAAATTCAATAAAAAATAAACAATTTTGTTTAAAATTATAATAATTTTTTTTTACGTCTTCTGGTTTTGTGTTTCCTGAGGATACTGCGTACACTCCCTTGTTAAGTTCGTTGATCACTCTGTCTATGGCTTCTTGCCAAGACAAAAGCTCGCTTTCATCTTCGAATGTGATCCAGAAAGTTCTCCCAGGAGTTTCGATAGCCAGACAAACATCTTTAGATATCTCAATTGGTGTTGCTAAAGATAAAAATAAAATAAAATAAAATAAAATAATAAAAATGAAATAATAAAAAATACAATAAAAAAAATTTTAATTCAAATGCAAAAAAAATTTAAATTATAAATTAATCTTCAAATTAAATTACAAATTGTCCTTCAAAATAAATGTAAATTAAATTTAAATTAACAATTTTTTTTTTACCTCTTCTTGCTTTTGTCTTGCTGAGACTCATAACCCCTTGAGGAATGGTATCTTCCTTGACTTTGAAATACAAAAGAGATTTGTCAGTCAAAACAAGCCATCTCTTTCTCCAAGTTTGTTTTTTTCCACCTCTTTTAGTAGCCCATCCCTCTTTAACTACAGTCTTAGGCTTTACTTCAAGTATTTCATGGGACCCACTGTTTGTTAAATTCTTAAGGTCCATCAATGAGTTTTTAAGTTGTTCAACCCACTGATGGCATTCTTCAAGTGTTTCTGCCTCGAATATATATGTTGCTACTGGTCCTACTATGGTGAATTTTTTAGAATCTTCGTCAAAATTTATGGTTGTTAGCGCTAACTTGATTATTCCCAATGGAGATTCAAGGTTTTCTTGAAAGCTCTATATTTTTAAAAAAAGTTTTTGAAAAAAAAAAAAGATGATAAATTAATGATTAAAAGAAATTATTTATAATAATGGATTATTGAGAATATCAAATGATCTGGTTCAATTTTGATTAAAGTTAAAAATAAAAGAATTTAAATTTTGTATTTCATCAAAAATTGGAATCCTCCGTTCAAAATAAAAATGAAAATATCTTAATTTTTAGAATCATACCTTCTTGCTATCATAATAAACAAAATGTTTCGTTGTCAAAAAGCAATATCTGTTCTTCCAATTCTTCCCAAGTTTCTTCTTCATCAAAAGACCTTCCTTCTTCCTCTCCTTCACGGTATAATCGACTTCTTCAACTACAGATTGCATATTGACGAGTTTGAGGGCAGTTTCCTCCTTGAAGGTGACGAATGTGCCATTCAATGTGAATTTTAGTTGTTCATATTTCTCATCTATAAAGTATTTCTTATCATTCCTTTGAGATGAAGGGATTATATTTTGAAGAAATTTATTAATTTATCAAGAAAAACAGTATTAAGGATTAAATATTATTATCAAAAAAGGATGTGGAGCAAAGAAAATTTTTTATAATTATTTTTTTTTGTTGGATTGTTTATTACAGATCTGATGATGGTTTTGGTTTTTGTCTGAATGATTCCAAATTTTCTTCCAATAATTTATTTGCATTTTTATTTCCCCATAATGTCAAAAACTAATGGAAGTAAAAAGGGATATGAATATGGAAGAATAAATAAAGGTATTTGAAATAATTATTATAAAGATTATTTGAGTATTAAAGATTATGATTCTATATATATATATTGATTAAATTTCTATATTTTCCTTTATTTTGAAAGAAAATCTATTCTTACTGATAATTCACTAAATTCAAATTCATCTTCATTCAATTCTTTCAGTCTATGGAGAGGATATGATCTATGTATTGATGCACATTGTGAACATACAAACACTCCAAATTTTATAACTGCAAATTGGGATGCTTCAAAACAAAAAAATTAAAAATTTTTTTATTCTCCCCTCAAAAAATTTGATATTTTTAATTTATATACCATTATCTCCACAATCTGCACAATTTGAATTCTCCAAAAACACTTTAGCAAGGAGATTTTCATCTGCAGTTTCTTTATCTACAACATAAATATCTTCAGATTTCTTATCGAGCAATTCTTTCCTTACTTTTGTTCCCCTACGTATCATTTAAAATTTATAAATTTTATATTACAGTATAATTTTTCTAAATTTTTGTTTGAAAATATGAAAATATTGATTTTTTTTTTATTTATTTTTTTATTATTGATATTTAAAAATAAATGAAAAGAATGAAACAAATTTATGAAAAAGGATGGATAGCAGAAGGATCCCATCTCAATTCTCATTGATAATAGTAGATTTTTTGATTTTCTTTTTTTTAATTCCTCAATTTTTGAATAAATAAATAAAAATCAGAGATAATGAAGTTAATAACACTTTAAATAGATAACAATAATGATTAATCAACTTTTTGCTA
>JAMYWO010000117.1:0-12500 GCA_024220525.1 Cochliopodium minus | reverse complement strand
TTTTGATTTTTTGAATTAAAATATTTAAAATTAAAATAAATTAAAATTAATTAAAAATATAAATAAATTAATTTTTTTTTCTTTTATTCATTTACCAATATTTGTGATGAATGTTAATTTTTGGGTATTTGGATTAACAGAATAAATGGAGTGCTCTATTAAATATTACATTTATTATTTAAGAATTAATAGAATTTTTCTTTGGATTACCAGATTGATTGGTGAGACTGTGTCCTGCAACCAAAACTTCGCCAGTGTTTGGATTAAAGTGGCAGTATTGTCCTACTCCGATCTGTATCAAAAAAACAATTATAAAAACCATAAAATAAAAATGTAAATAAGTTTACAAGTGCCTCAGTGGAGAAAGGTAAAGGGATCTATTAACATTAAATTAATTTTTAATAAAAAATTAAAAAATAATGATTTAATTATAAATAATTAAAAATTTAATATTTTCTCAGAAATTTATGTTCTTTAGGAAGGTGATCTTTTTATTGTGAGAGATACCGAGTATTTGATATCTCCAGTTGAGATATTTAATCCTATCAAATGTGTTTTGGTTGTGGTCAAATTATATCCAACGAAATAAAAGATATTGTGCAATCTATCTATCGTAGCTAAACTCTGTGATACTGCTTCTTGTTTCAAAGATCTTCCAATTGGTGTTTGTTGGGCTATAAACAGTAAAATTAATTTATTTTTATTTAATTCAAGATTGAAAGATAAATAGATACATACATGTATTTGGATCCTAAATCAAGGCAAAATATTAATTGTTTAAATGAATTTTTCTTTATCATTTATTTTTTTTTGAATTACTATTGAAACTAATTGTAAATCGAAGGATAATCCATACAAAGTTGCTTTGGATAGAAATGCAAAGAACAATAAACTGAATGAAACTAAAATCAATTTCATTTTTCCTTTTTCCTATTTTTTTTTTCAATTATATTTTAATGAATTTACATTTTCAAAAGATTTACTATCTTTGTTTTTTAGAAAAGAATTTTCTTCATCAATACGTGTTTCACATTAAAAATTTGTTAATGTATGCTTCCAAACAATAAAAAAAATTTCAAAAATTTTTTCATCATATTCAAGTCAAACATTTTTCTTAAAAAGAACACAGGACTTGATTGAGATCAAAACTTCATTTGTAAAGATAGAATAATAATACAAGCTTAATCATGTTGAAAATGTCAAACATTTATAAAGATATCTCTGTTGACAATTCAAATGTGATTCATAAAATAAAATTGTTCATAAATCGATGCTTTAATTGATCCTCATTATGGATGAATAATCCTCATTGAAATAAAAAAAAATTGTGACGAAAATAATAGAATCCCTTTAGATATAATGGGCAATGATCTATCAAACAATGATGAAAAATTCACATCAAAGAAATTGGAGAAATTATTTGAGAAATATTCAAAGGGTAAAGAGAAAATTAACACGAAGAAAGCGATAAAGATAATAAAACAGATGGCAAGAAAATATAACGTGGATATAGATGAAAATTCATCAAATATGTTAATAAAAGCAATAGCAGGGGATATTGGTCAGAATAAAAAAAAAAATTTTATTTTTATAATTTTTAAATTAAAAATTGTTTAATTTTTTTTTTTAACTATTCTTAAATCAAAAAAAAAAAAAAGATAATCTTCCCCAAGAATTATCGAAGGATCAATTCCAAGTTTTTTTTTTTCGTATCACTTCTAACTTTGTAAATTTGAACGAGTCGCTCTACTTTCACAAACTTAATCTGAGGGAGAAGTTCCCATCTAAATTCGTAACAGATAAAACAATATTTGGGGTTGATATAACACAAGCAGCACACATAAGGTTATTTGTTTTTTTTTTTTTTTATTTCTTGTAAAAAACATCTTTATTTTAAATTTAATTCTTTTTATAGCGATCACTTATATGGAACTGTTCCTTCTGTTATCAGAGATTGTCTTGATTGGTTAAATAGAAAAGGATTAGAACAAGAGGGGCTGTGGAGGTAAATAACCACCCTCTTTAATAAGTAACTCAATAAAATTAATCAAAAATAAAAAAAGAATTCCAGGTATTATTTTTTAAATTTTTGAAAAATCACATTTATTTTTAAATTTTTTAAAAATTTCTTATATTTTTAATTTTTAATTTTTTTAATTTATTTATTTATTTTTAGGAAATTATAAAGTGTTTATGCAGTACAAAGAAAAATATGACAAGGGAGAAAAAGTTGACCTGGAAGAAATATTAGAGCCTCCTGATATTACTTCTTTTGTTGTGAATTATTTCTCACAATTACCAGGTAAATCATAATGTTATTTTTATTTTTATTATTTTGATTATTTCTATTATTTTTATTATTTCTATTATTTTTAAAAAGAAAATATTTTAACCAAAAAATTATCTCCTCTTTTTGAATTTGTTTTGCACCGCGACGAATTTTCATCTGAAAAAAAAGTGGATCTTAATGGGGAATATTACCAAAAACTGAGAATTTTAGTACTTAAATTACCTCTATGTAAAATATTTTCATTTTTTACTTTTATTTTTTTATTTTTATTTTTATTTTTTTTTAATTTAATTTTTTATTTTTATTTTATTTTATTAAATTTTTTATTTTATTCTATTTAATTTTTAGCAAACAGAGAAACAATAAGACTTTTAATTCAACATTTAAAACTTGTTGTAGATAACTCTAACACCAACAAAATGAATCTTAATGCGATTAAATGTAAAAAAAAACTTTTTGTTATTAATTTTTATTGTAAAAAAATTTATTTTTTTAATTTTTTGCCAGTATGTTTTGCTTTGATGATTGGAGGACCTGTTTCTAGTTTAATTGTATTTATATTGTCACATTATGAATTATTTGATTAGTAATTATTTTTTATTTTTATTTTTTATTTTTTATTTTTTATTTTTTGTTTTTTACTTTATTTTATTATTACTTTATATTTTTTATTTTGTGATTTTTTATTTTTTATTTTTTGATTTTTTATGTATATTTAAATTATTTTAAATTTTAAATTTAATTTTTATTTATTTAAATTTTATTTAAATTTTTTATTTTTTTATTTTTGAAATTTTAGTTTTTATTCTATTATTTTTATTATATCATTTTTTTAATTTTTTTACTTTTTCCAAAAAAATTCTTTTTGAAAAGTCTGTATTCAGTGAGAGTCTTGAATTCTTTTAAAAAAAAAATTTTTTAAAAAAGTTAATTTTTTAAAAATTTTTAGAACCAACCTATGGGATGAAAAGAGCTTGTCATCTGTGTACCTGGATTGGAAATTTTGTACTATTAAAATGGTTAATATCAAAAAAATCAAAATAAAATAAATAAAAAAATAAAATAATTTCAAAATAAAAGAAAATATTTATTATTTAAAATTAAACAAAAAAAAAAAATGAAAAAATTAAAAAATGAAACTTTTAAAAATTGATTAATAAATAATGAATTAAAAATAAAAATAAAAATAAAAATAAAAATAAAAATAAAAATAAATTGAATTATGAATTAAAAATAAAAATAAAAATAATAACAAAAATAAAAATAAAATAAATTGAATAATAAAATAAAAACCAGTAAAAAAATAAAAATTGAAAAAAACAAAATTAAGTAAAAATAAAAAAAATAAAAAAATGAAATATATTAATAAAAATTAATAAAAAATACTTTATCAACAAAGTTGGAGTAGAAGGGAAAGTATTTTTCAATGTTCTTGACTCTCAAACAGTAAACAAATTTTGCGACATTTCTGGTACCCAATTTGCTGTATTCTAAAGGGAGGGTGTGGTAGGTTTTTCCATGTTCTGTTTTAGGGAAGAAGTGGTCCAAATAAGATCTACAAAAATAATGAAAAATAAAAAATGAATAATTTAAAAAACAAAAAATAAAAAATAAAAAATAAAAAAATCAAAAAATTTAAAACAAAATAAAAGTCAATCAAAAATTAAATAATACGAAAATAATTATAAAATAAAAATAAAAAATAAATCAAGAAATAAGTATATAAATAAAAAATAAAAATAAAAATGAAAAATAATAAAAAATAAAATAAAATTAAGAAATAAAATTAAATTAAAATTAAATTAAAAAAAAATGACAAAAATAAAAAATGAAAACAAATATAAGAAACGATTATATTTAAAGAAAAATAATTTAAAATTACCCAAATCTATCATTTTTTTCAATGTGAAAAAGCTGTTTTGCTGCATCAAGGAAATTTTGATAGGTGTATACTTTGCCTTTATAGCAACAAAAGCCGTCAACCTCTCCCTTCATCATGCAGGTAAAGTTAATTTTGAAAACTTTTTTTTTCATCTTCATGTAAATGTGTGTGGACAATTTAACTCCATAATCTTCAAAAAGAAATCAAATAAAAATAAAAAATAAAAATAAAAATAAAAATAAAATAAAAAAATAATGAAAAAAATAATAATAAAAAATAATAAAAAAATAAATAATAAATAATAAAATAAAATAAAAATGAAAATTTTAATCAGAGTTAATGTTATTTTATTTTATTTTTTTTACCACTATGATAAAGAATGTTAACATTTTTTCTTTGGATGGGTTCTGGTAGAGGCAAAGTGGAATAAATTCCGTAGATTGGAATAAAAGAGTTGACGAAAACCATGGAGAAACCTTTCCTTTTATACTTTGTAATACGACGACCAAAACTCGAGCTTTTTAATGATATAAAAAAATAATTAAAAATAAATGAAAAGAAAAAATAAAAAATAATGGAAATAAAAAAATTATAAAAAAATAATTAAAAATAAATGAAAAGAAAAAATAATGGAAATAAAAATAAAAATAAAAATAAAAATAAAAATAAAAATAAAAATAAAAAATTACAAAAAAATAATGAAAATGAAAATAAAAATAATAAAAATAATAAAAAATAAAAAGAAAAATAAAACAATAAAATGATAAAAATTTTTAAATATGAAAATGAAAATAAAAATAAAAAGAAAAAGAAAAAGAAAAAAAAATGTCAATTTATTTTTAACCTGTAACCTGCAAAGTTTATGGGGTTTATTCTTAACAAAAAACTTATCAAAGCACTAGCTGTACAATAGATCTCCAAGCTAGAGTTGATGAAGAAGCGACTGCAGTCCAAATCGAATCCTCCTATGACCTGTTGGGGAGAGTCGTAGATTCTCTTTATAATTTGTATCTTCGGACGATGTATGGTGGAAATACTAAAAAAATTGATTAGAAAGTTGAAAGGGTATTATAAAAATATTATAACTATCAAATTGCTATAATGTGATGGATCATCACATGAAAATTGTTTAATAAAAATGATCATTAAATATGATCAACATTGACAGATCGAATTATCATTAAATAGTGTGTTATGTTTAGATATAAAATTTGATGAAAATCATAAGGTGTCCATTAAAAGGTGCTGGTTAAATTCTCAAAAAATTATCTGAATTTATCAAATATATTCAATGATTTTATTAATGGTGTAATATAATTCTTTCTCTATCCTTATCTCTTTTAATTCTCTTTTTTTTTTACCTATGTATTGTTTCCAATAATTTATTATCATCTATTTTATGTTTTGGTCTTTCTTTGATACAAAACAAATCATAATCATTCACTGTTCTATTCAACAGCAAATCAACAACAGAACCTCCTGCAAGGATCATATTTTCTTGATTGATATATAGAAGAGAGACAACTTCCATAGGCAAATCTATTTGGTTGGCATAGATCTTGTTGGAATCGAAATTCTTTTCTAATAAGTAATGGTTTCCATCTACTATCAATTTCCCCAATTTTATTAATGGCCAATTCAGAGATCTCCTTGAGAATTCTTGTAATAAGATACAAAGATCTGTTGCTTCAATTCTATTATTTAGGTAATAATTTACTTCATCGTTTGGTTTCCTCAAGAAATTGTCCAAAATCTTCTCAATAAATTCATCTTTTTTATCTTTTGATTGATTAAAATTGGTATTTTCATTTCCAACAAGATCTATGAAATCAATTGTAACTTTATCTTTTTTCATTTTTTTTTTTGAAAAAAATATTGAAACAAATAAATTGATTTGATTCCCAATCCTTGAAACAAATACTTCCCCTAAGAGAAAAAGTTACTTCAATTTCGCTTCATTTATATTTCTTTTTTGTCAGATAAAATAATTGATTTTAACAAAGAAATTGATTGGAAGAAATGAAATAAAAAATAAAGATAATGAAATTAAATTCATTTTATTTCATTGACCCCATGGTCTCCTGATTTCCCCTCTTGGAAAATGGAAATAAGAAAAAAATATTGCAATTAAGTATAAAATTGTTCCAAATAAAAGTATTGTTCTGTTATTTTTGTTCTTAATTATAAAATAATATGGTCGATTAGTATAGTTGGTTAGTACTTCGGATGAATCCGGAAACCACAGTTCGAATCTGTGATCGACAATTTTTTTTTTATATATAAAATTTTTTTTTTATTTTCTAACAATGAAATTAATGATATAATAAAGTAAGACACGTGGAATAATCAACCAATTTTTGTCTCTCTTTTTTCTGATCAACATTGTTGTCATGAAAATTTCCGCCAAGATCCTCTTTGAAGAATTATAATACTTGTGCCTCTGAGGAGTCCATTCATCAGTCATACATAACAAATAATCAACAGAATTTAAAATGATTTTGAAAGAATCGTCGCAACTCCAATGATTAATACCTTATTAAAGGAAAAAATAAAAATTTATGATAAATAAATTAAAACTCAAAAAAAATTATTTTTATTTTACCAATTGAAATTATAGCACCTCCCGAAGGGTATTCTTTTATTGCGCCTATACAATCTCCTTCAGTATAATAACCTTTTTTTTTTAATAGTTTTTTTATTAATTGTAATAAAAAAAAATTTTTTTTGATTTCTGAATAATTTTGAATATTTTAATTTATTTTTTAAAAAATTTAAAATTCACCAATTACTAATGCACCTTGAGCTATTGTTTCCTTTTTTAATTTAAGTGCCCACTTCTCAGTAAAAGGACCTACGTTTTCAAGTATTGGATGCTTAAAAGGATTACATACAGGGTCATTTGGATCGTATGAAGATCTAGAAAATGAACTATGTGGCTGGATGGGATGTTCTTTATAAATAATTTTTTTAACAAAAATATTAAATTAAAAAAATTAACAAAAATTGAAGATATTATTTTAAATTACCAAAAATTTTCTCTTCCAAACACTTAAAAATAAAATTGAAAAAAAAACAATACAAAAAAATTATTCTCACATAAACTCCTCCTTTTTGTTGAGCAGCTCTATAAAATAATTATTCAATTTTATTAAACTTTTTTATTTTAAATTTTATTTTTTTGGTGTTTCTTGCCTGTGTATTATCAATTTTCCTCCTTGATTGACATATCTCATCAACGTATCTGCAACTATGGTTGGTTGCGCTATTGTCCCAGGTGTATGAAAAATCACCACATCATAATCTTTCCAAAAATAATTAAAAAAAAATATAAAAAAAAAAAATTTTTTTTTTACCTAATATATCTTCGTACAATAATATTTTCATATCATTACATATCAATGTTGCTTCGGTCAATTGGAATATTTGATTTGTCATTTCCCTTGAAGAAATAAATTCAAATTTAAAAATTATATATCTTTTTTTTCAATTCCTTTACTTTGTCCCTTTATTATGATAGATCAATATCTTCCCTCTCTTTGCTAAATCAGTTGCAAATGTGATCAAATGTGAATCTTTATTTATTTCAGTATTATTGTAATAAAATGCCATCTATCTATTCTATTTAACAATAAAGAAAGAAAGTTTGTAAAATATTCACAAATTACTTCTCAAAAAGAACAAATTTTCAATTCCTTTTTTTTTATTTGAAGAATTTTTACTGAAATTGAAACATTAAATTTATTTAATTTTTCTTTCACCTTCAACCAGTATGAAAATCAACTTTCACATGTCAATCAATTTTCACCATCAACCAACTTCATTTTTTGTCAAGTGCGAAAAATTTCTTGAATTTATTAATTCAGTGGGTTGTTGAAAGAGAAATATAGTTTTGAAAGAAAATAGAAAAAGATAATTCTTTTCCTTTAAATTTCTTGAATCAACAATATCTTTTTTTTTTTTCTTTTGAAAATCAAACATCTATTTTAAAAATAAAAAAAAAAATGAAAAGAGAATTTGACAAATCAACCAAAATGTTCCCAAATACCAAACCATTAGATTTAGAAATTTTGAAAGAAATATTATATAAAAATTGGGGAGAGATAATAAAGGAAGGGGATGAGATAACATTGATCAAATCTTCTCAAAATAGCACCTATAAAGTAAAAAAAGCATTGGATGAAAATATTCAATATATAGTAAGAGTGACATTCAATGAGGATGATAAACAATACACTCGTATTGATGATGAGGTACATTTTCTTCAATATTTGTCAAATAATGGATTGGCATCATCTATTTGTACACCAATCTCTCCATACATTGTTCAGCAAGACAAATTGATCGTGGTGGTATCTAGATACGCCACTGGGAAACATGTTGATTATGCATCTTTCGTATGGATGCGCGATGAAAAGAAAGTGAGGGCCTTGGGAAAGTGGATGGCTCAATTCCATAAAATTTCCAGAAATTATCCAGTACAACATCCAGAAAGATTTAATTCATTCAGGTAAATTAATTTATGAAAAATCAAAATGTGCATATCATCTCCATTCATCAATATCCCCCCAATGAATTTAATAAAATAATTTTATTTATTTTTTTTAAATAGTTATTAAAATAATAAATAAAATATAATAAAATATAAATAAAATTCGTAATTTTTTGTACTATTTGTTTCATTTTTCTATTTTTTAGAGATTGGGATGTTTTACATTTTAATTTGATGAAAGGATATCCTTTGGATGAAAAAGATGTTCAAAAAATGAAGGACACCAAAGAGTATGGCATCATCCACTGCGACGTTAACCCCTCCAACTACTTTTACGACGAACAAAACAACACTGTGGATATGTTTGATTGGGACCAATGTTCTAAAGGATGGTACCTTTACGATCTTTCCCAACCAATATTTGGAGTTGTAAAAAAAAAACTTATTTATTAAAATTTTATTAATTTATTTTGTTAATTTTAAAACATTTTTAATTTTTTTATTAATTATCATCAAACTTTTATTTTTTTAAAATTATTTTTAAATTTTTAACTTTTTTACTTTTTATGAACATTTCGTTTTTTTTTTTCAATTTTTTAAAATTAAATTTTATTATCATCATTTTTTATTCATTTTTTATTTATTAAATATTTATTTCTTATTATTTTTAAATTATTAATTTTTTGTTTATTTTTATTATTTTATTTTTTTGTTAATTTAATTTTTATATTTTTATTTTTTATTTAAATTTAAAAACTAATTTTTACAAAGGTAATGTTAGAGGGAGCAGGATCACCAATAGATTTTAAACCAGTAGAAACAAATGTGACACAATACACAGATTGGATAGTGAGTGCATACGAAGAAGAGTCCGGATTGAAAATTGACAGAGAAGATCTCAAAAGGATGATTGAACTGAGAACTTCTTTTTACTTTGAGTTTTGTTTTCACGCAAAAGAAGAGTTGAAAGATGCTCCTCAAGAACTTTCTTTCATGAAACAGTTTATCAACTTTATTGTCGATTGGGGAAAAAGGGTGGGCTATGAACCAAAATTTTAATTTAAAAAAAAAAATAAAAAAAATAATTAAAACTTTTTCTGTGAAATAATATTATCTTTATAAATTTATAAAAAAATTAAAAAAAAAAAAATGAAAATCTTTAAAAGCTTACAATTGCATAAACAAATATTGAATTGCAGCAAAAATGGAACATTCCAAATGTACTCTTTCATTCTTTTCAATTTTCTTCAATCAAATTAATTTGAGCATAATTAACAATATATCCTTAATTTTATTTCCAGTATAAGAGATCTCTTGAATGAAGGTGCAGATCCTAATTTTACTTGCAAAGATCTTCCATTCAGTAAGTAAAATATAAAATATATAAATTTTTTTCAGAGAAAAATTAATTTATTATTTTTCAAAAAGCTCCATTATATTTATCAGTTGAAAATGATAGCTTAGATATCACCACTATATTGTTGTCTAGAGGAAGCAAGTTTGATGTGATGTATAATCAAATCGATTACGAAGATTTCACATTCAATCATCAAGAAGAAACTCTGGTCAAGGAACTCAAAGAGGAAATCACAAACAAATATACAAGTATATTTAATCCTGTCATAGATCTTACGTGTAAAATATTTTTTTGATATTTTAAAAAAATATTTTTCGTTTTAAATTTTTTTATTTTTATTTTATTTTAAACTTTATTTTTATTTTAATTTCTAATATACTCCAAATTTTTTTTTTTAAAAAAGCAGGACATGTCGCAATAAGAAACCAAAATAAAACCATTTTAAAAAGAGTTTTTAATTGGATGGAAAAATACCAGGCATTCGAAAAATTAAATGAAAACCTTAAAACCCCCAAAACCCCTAAATTTCTTCATCTTTCTTGTTTACCCAACACTTTTCTCAAAAATTATTTGGACAATAACGAATCTCTAAGTATTATTAGATATTTAAACGAAAAGGGTTTCAATGATTTTAATGAAATATGGTAAATAAAAATAAAATAAAAAATAAATTTTAAAAATTTAAAATAAATATAAAAATTTAAAATTAAAATTATTTTTAAAAATAAAAAATAAATAAAAGTATAGTTAAAATAAACTAAAAAAATTTTAATTTAAAATAAAGGACAACAAACATGATCGGAGATAAAAATGTAGAGTGGACTCCATTGAGACTGTTGGCAGCTCAAAACCATAAATTCAGCATTTTCAGTGAGGTTCTTAACAGCATGACATCCAACAAAATAGAAGACCAACTCTTGTTCTTAACCGTGCAAAACAATTGTTTGGAAAACTTGAATTTGCTTCTCGACAAGAAAAGAGACATCAACGTGAAAGATGTTGATGGGAAAAACTTGTTTTGGCACGTCCCTCTTGATGATCTTTCTTTACCCATTTGGAAAACTTTGATCAATCGAAATTGTCGCTTGGAAAAATCGAAGGATAATTTTTCTATTGTGGACTTTTTGGTGGAGAGTTCTAGGAAGAATGTTATTCCTGCTACTTCTTCTTCTCCAAGTTGTTCTCTTTTAGTTTTGCAGTATTTCTCTCAGAAATATCGTTCTGATGGACTTTTTTTGGCTGATTTTTGTAACACTGAGAACAAGTCTTATCTTTTGTCAAAAATCAATTGATTCACGCAATAAATTATTTATTTAATATGATTTTTCTCTTACAATTATTAAAATTATATAAAAAATGGATTTGGAAAAGGATGAGAATATTTCTGGCTTTGATTCGATTAATATAAAATTTACTAATTGGAATATTCTTGCCAAGGTTTATGGAGACCTCAATTCAGACCCTAATACCAATCCTAATTCCAAATTTTATAATTTCGATGAAAGAAGAAGAAAAATCACCCACATATTGAAGCAATTGCAATCTGATTTAGTTTGTCTCCAAGAGGTAGAAATAGAAGAATGGAAGGAGATTTTTTCAAAGGAATTGAATTACCATTTTCTCCACGAGCAAAGATTAACTAAAAAGGGTAAAAAGATATTTCAAAAATATTTCATAATTTGATCAAATCATTACTATTCATTGAATTGAGCCAATTTATAACTTTTAATTCATTTCTCAAACAAAAAATAAATATTTCACTTTCCAAAGAAAGATATGTTAATCTTATTCACAATGTGCATCCCAAAAAATTTTTAATTCTCAATATAATTTTTTCGAATTAGGGATATCCAAAAATATTACAACAGTTTAAATTTTGTCAGTAAAAATATTTTATCCACTAACAAAGTTGTAATATTTGGATAAGTCTATTTTCGAATAAATAAAAGGAGAAAACATTCGATCAAGATAACCAAATATTAAAACAATCAATCTTATTAGAGAAAGAATATTGACAAAAATTAATTTTATCTTTTTTTAAAAAAACAAGATGGGCTTTGTATTTGTTATGATGCAAGAAAATTCAAAGTGGAAGAAACACAAAGGCTAGAACTCGACGAACTGTACCAACAACTGGTCAAGAAAGAAATAAACACAAAGTTCATTGCGATGTTGGTTCTCTTTTCTTGTGTGGATAACCCTTCCAACAAGTTTTTAGTTGTCAACTGTCATTTGGAGTGGAATCCCAAGAAAAATGAGATTAAAATCTTTCAAAACTTTCTCATTTTAAAACAGATCCAAATTTTTTTGAAGGAGAGGACCAATGATACTAATGTTCCTGTCATTTATTGTGGTGATTTCAATTTGCTTCCTTCTAGTTTTTCTGTAGGTTCTATCATCAGCCGTAAAAAAAATAAAAAATAAAAAATAAAAAATAAAAAATAAAAAATAAAAAATAAAAATAAAAAATAAAAAATAAAAA
>JAMYWO010000116.1:109108-129493 GCA_024220525.1 Cochliopodium minus | reverse complement strand
TCGTTTTTTTGAGGACCAGCCAAAGTAAATGTGGAGTAATTTTCATCATCAGTGACCTTTTTTAAAATAAAAAAAAATCAAAAAATCAAAAAAATAAGAAAAAATGTAAATTAAAAATAATTAAAAATAATTTAAAAATAATTTAAAAATAATTTAAAAATAATTAAAAATAATTAAAAATAATTTAAAAATAATTAAAAATAGTTAAAAAATAATTAAAAATTATTAAAAATAATACAATGTAATCAAAAAAATAATTAACAAAAAAATTAAATATTATAAAAAATTTTAGCTGCATCATCTTCTTGTGGTAGAAACATTAAGTTGATCAATTCTTTGGAACAAGTGGATCCTAATGACACATGGATCAAGGAAAAGCGCCCTGTTTGCCAGAAATATCTTTCCGATGTACTTTTGATAGATGGTTTCAAGTTCACTTTCCGTATTTATGTCGTTGTTACCGAAGTAGATCCTATACGTTTCTACATTTATCCTGAGGGTATTTTTATATTTTAATATTTTTATTTTTATATTTTATTTTTTTATATTTTATTTTTTTATATTTTTATATTTTTATATTTTACATTTTTACATTTTAATCTTGATTTTTTTATTTTATTTTATTTTTTTCTTTCTATTTTTATTTTATTAATTATATTCTTTTAGGCTTAGCCAGAATCGCTTCCAAGAAATATTCGTTGGAAGAATCCTCCTTTTCAAATCTTTACATCCACTTGGACAGTATAGACATTAATGAAGTAAACACAGATGAATTCACTTCACAAGTAAGC
Organism: Cochliopodium minus; assembly: GCA_024220525.1. NCBI lineage: Eukaryota > Discosea > Himatismenida > Cochliopodiidae > Cochliopodium > Cochliopodium minus. Next base: position 128,702 of record JAMYWO010000116.1, on the reverse strand, counting down.
AAAAATATCGAACATGAAGGTAATAATATAAAATATAAGATAAAAATATTAAAAAATAAGAAATAAGAAATAAAATAAATTTAAAAACAAAAAATTAAAAAAATAAATTAAAAATTTTTTGGAAGGACTTCGTTGTACTGTGAAATATGTACTGAAGCATTTCGCGGAAAGAGAAGGAATGGATTCAGTGAAAGCATGGAGTGAAATCGAAGAGGTAGTGAGAAAGACAATCTTCGCAGGGGAACCTTTTCTTACCACAGAAACAAATAAAAAGTTGAAATTCAGAAAAACAGCATTCCACTTGTTTGGCTTTGACATTTTGTTGGACAAAGAGTTTAAACCATGGGTTCTCGAGGTCAATCACGTCCCTTCCATGTCTCCCCATACTGATTTGGAGAATAAAATCAAAACGGAAATGTTGAGAGACATGTACACCTTGGTTGATGTTCTCAACAAAGATAAAAACGAAATTTACACAAAGACGGATGAATTGTGGAAGATTATTTTGGAGAAAAGTGAAAAGACAAAGGTTGATCCTTCTTTGAGAAACTCTATAAAACGTTTTGACCTTGATAATATCTTGCATTTGAACAAACCTGACATTTGGTCTCTTGTTGATTATGAGTTTGAGAGAAAGAGGGTTGGCAACTGGAAGATGTTGTTTCCTTTTCCCGACAACTCTTATGATAATTTGGTTTTGAAGAACAGAAACATTCTTCATGTATCTTTCTTGAAAAAGGGATGGGATTTGAAGAAGCTAGAGGAAATTATCAACAATATTTAATTTATTCAAAAACAAAAAGAAATATAAAAAAATTTCACTTTAATCTTGAAAAAATTCGAACCTTTGAGATTTTATGATTAATCTTGAAATCATTGGTTTTAAATAATTCGTTTTTTAATTTGAATAAAATAATTTATTAAAACCATTTTTTTTTTTTTATATATTGGCGCAAATATAATATAGTATTATACTATACAAAAAAAAGACCCATATTATAAGTCATCAATCTCTTGTTGTTGTTGAGGATCCAATTTCTCTTTTCCTTTCTTATTTTTAGGAGTTTTGATAGATGAAGCAGCAGTCTTCATAACAGAGGTATGGTTAGTTTGAGTGACAGTAGAAGATTCAGTGGTAGTCTTGTCGACATCCTCCCAAGTGACTGATTTCTCAGACTTTTTCTTGTCTTCTTCTTTTGGTGCTTCAGTTTTAGGCGCATTTTCATTTTCTTCATCGTCAATTATCCAATCAACTTTATAATCATTATCTTCTTTATCACCAGTATCTTCTTCCTCTATATTTAAAAAAAAGAAATTAATATTATTTTTTGTTCACATATATTTAATAGCATTCTAAAATATGAGAAAGTTAACTGTATTGATGAAATCATATTGTTATGAAAAAGAAGATAATTAAATTATTATTTTTAAAGAATCCAAAATTGAGAATTATTTGAGAAAAAAATGAAAAATATTAATAAATGCAAAGAAAAGAAGGATTATCTGATTTATGTTCTCCATTCAATGCATCATATCCCAAATAAATTGATTATATAGTTTTAATTTTTTGGTAAATAATCAAAACGGGGTAATATTTTGTTGTTAAATAATTATTAATGTTTTTTTGCTTGTAATAAATAAAGTATAAAGGATCCAATCAGGAATTCTCCTTGTTTTATTCTTTCAAAAATTTAAAAATGTAATAAAATTTTGTTTTCTTACCAGGTATTTCTCCATATGATACCAATCTACGAACCTCCTCAGGGAAAAAACAATGAATTACATCAGCTTTATCATCTTCGAATTCTCTCAACCCAATTAAAATAACAGATTCTTCTCTGATCCATACTCTCTTTCTCAATTTCCCTCTAATATGACACAATCTAGATTTTCCATCAGAATATGATTTTGCGATTAATCTACAATTCCCCAACATTTTTTCTACCTTTGCATACATTTGATTTTCTTCTGCAAAAAGAATATCTCTCTTTTGCTTTTCATCTCTTGATTTTTGATTTTTACCTCTCTTTTTATTTTTTTGAGACATTTTTTAAAGTTTTTTATCGATTTTTTTTTTTTTTTGAAAATATAAATATTTTATTTATATTTTTGAACTGATTAAAGAGATCTTTTTTTTTAGGAGCAGTATTAATCTTTTAAAATCGGATTATTTTCTTTGTTTATTCTATACTCAATAACTCAAAAATAAATTGGTTAAATTTAATCTTTTAACAATTGGCAAAAGATTCTATTGGAAAATATTTTTCAACTAAAATGTGTTTATCCATTTTCAATTTTATTGAAAGTTATGTTGATGATATTAAATAGATGGGGTTTAACAAAAAACAGTCAAAGAAATATAATGGAAAAAAATCAATCCCTTTTTTTTTAATTTTAATTCACAAATTCTACAAAAAAAAATATCACAAATCTCTCTTCCTTTTTCTTTCAAAAGAAGATGTTCTTTTTGACATCTTTATTGTTATCATGATAATTATCAAAGAAGAAAGGATTGGGATTATTAACGGGAGGTTGAGGAGAAAAAATGATCACATTGGAAAGATTGTTGTGTTGAGGAGAAGGGCTCTGAAAATTGTGGTTGATACTAGAATGTCTAGTGTGATAAATTTTGTTGGGAGTATATTTGTTTGTGTTGTTAACAGTCAGAGTATTGGGAGTCAAGTTATTATTCAAAGTATAACTGTTATTTCCCAAACTGCTGTTAAAGTTGTTGATGTTGTTATTTACTTTTAGATTTGTATCAAAGTTTAAATTTCCTCCAATAAGGTTATTGTTCAAATTGTTATTATTCAAAGGAGGAACAAAATTGTTATTTTGTTGAAAGGTAGGAATATTATTGTTATTAGGAACGTTGTTCAGATTATTATTGTTTTGGATGAGATTATTGTTTAGATTTAAATTTGGTTGAAGGTTATTGTTTGGGAGGTTATTAAAGTTATTTTGAAGGGGATTCAAGTTGAAAGGTTGAGGATTAGGGTTATTAAACAATGGATTAGGGCTTACTTGAAAGGGAGTGTTATTGTTATTATTCAAATTATTATTTACAACATTATTATTGATGTTATTGAGGTTGTTATTGTGTTGATTTACAAAAGGTTGGAAATTGATGTTGAGAGGATTGAAATTTACATTGAGGGGATTAGGAGACAACTGAGGAAGATTTAGGGGATTGACATTGATCTTTGGTTTTTGAATAAAATCATCCAAAAAGAGACCCAATTTATTTCTTATTTCGGTGAAATCAGGGCGTTGTTTGGGGTCAGTTGTCCAACATGCTTCGATGAGATTTTTCCAATGATCTGGTATGACTCCTTTAGGGATTTTGGGTCTGGTATTTTCCATAGCGACTGACAAAACAACTTGATCTCTTGTAAGCCCATTAAAAGGTACATCTCTCACCCACAATTCCCACATTATTACTGCAAAACTATTTTTAAAAATTTATTAAATGATATATTAAAAATTGTTAATGTGTGTCACCTGTAAATATCTGCTTTTTCGGTATATTCTTGCCATCTTACGACCTCTATTAAAATTAATATTAGAAAAACGATTTTTTAAAGAAAAGTATTTTACCAGGTGCGCTCCATGCAGCAGTACCAATTCCTTTTGTCATTTGTTGTTCAAGGCTACTTTCCAAGAATCTGGAAAGACCAAAATCGGCAACTTTGCAACTAAAAAAACTTTGATTCAAATCTTGTTTGTGACACAAGATATTTGGACTTTTTAAATCTCTATGTATGATCATTGGTTTCAAGTGGTGAAGATATTCCATAGCAGAGGTGATATCCATGCTTACTTTCAAAATAGTCAGCTCATTGAATTGAAATGTTTTGTTGTGAACATAGTCCCACAAATTCCCGCTATTTATAAATTCTGTAACAATACAATACAAATCTTCTCTTAATATGGCCCCTTTTAAAACAGAATGGTTTATTTTTTAGTTTTTTTTTTTTTTTTCAAAAAAAAATACCAATGTATTTCACTACATTCGGATGATCCATGTTTGAGAGAATATGTATTTCTTGTATAAATTTTCCTAGCACATTTTCTGGGATATTCTGCTTTAGTTTTTTGATTGCAACTTGTTGTCCCATATAGTATCCATGATAAACAACTCCATAATACCCTTCTCCCAACTAATTTTTTTTTTAAATAAAAAAATAAAGATGAGAAATTAACTAATAATTATTCGAAGGAAAACCTTTTTGTCAGCAACAGTGAGAAGATTTCTGTCGAGTTGAGTGACGAAAGGGTACAATTTTAAAATGTTTTGATGATCTTCCACTTTTTCATTGTTGTTTGTTTCATTTACAACCTCTACTTGCTTCGTTTGTACATTTCCATTGTTCACCACATTATTTTCGTTTATGTAAGGATTTGTATTGACTTGAGATTCCAGGACATCATTGTTAAATAGTACAATGAAGGAAGTTCCATCAGGAAAATCTAAAATTCCTCTACCATGTTTTACATCATCCTTCCATTCACCTGTATATCTCGAACCATCCTTTAATTTAATTTAATAAAAATAATGTTAAAAAAAAAAAGAAATTTAAAGTTTTTATGTTACCAAATACTTTTGTTCTCCTTTTCCGTTACGCTTAGATTCTTTCCAACTTCCTTTGTAAAAGGTTCCATCAGGAGAAGAAAAATATCCTTCATTCTCAAACTTTCCATTGAAAAAATTTCCGATGTAGATGAAGCCATTTGCCAACTTGAGTGTACCCATCCCATTAAACATCCCATTCTTCCAGTTACCACTGTATTGATTTCCGTTTGGGAAAATATAGGTTTGGAATCCCTCAAAGAGGTTAGGAATTTGTTTATTAGGTATATTAGGAGTGTTGTTATTAAGGGGAATATTTGGGGTGTTATTGAGAGGAATATTTGGAGTATTGTTATTAGGGAGAATATTTGGAGTGTTATTATTTGGGATATTATTTAAATTATTAAGGGGTAAATTATTATTTAAATTATTATTAGGTGAAATACTGTTGGTTTTTGTGTGTTTGGTGAGATTATTTGGAACATTATTGATGGTAATGTTGACACTTTGAGCAGGCTTGTGGTGATGACCAATATTTTGAGTTTTGTTGTTCCCATTGATGAGGTTATAAAGATTGTGATTATGGTTTTGTTTGTGGGTATTATGGTTGATCATAATAGAAGATTCCGGAGAATTATTTCCCAACTCTGAGATTTCAATATTATCTTCCTTAAAGTTTTTAATAAGTATATTGTGATTTTCGAAGGATCTCCTTTGGTTCAAACTGAATTGCAATCTTTCCCTTCTTTCTTCCATTGTTTCTGGGAACATCTTTTCGACTTTCTCTCTCAACCTTCTTTCGTTGGAATTTGTTTTATTAATGTCTTCTTCTAGTATGACACCTTTATTCTTTGTATGTTTTGTATATTTTGAAAGATCTTTATTTTAAAAACAAAAAGAAAACATTTTTTAAAAAAGAAAAGAATTGTTTAAAAAAATATTCATACATTTCTTTTTCCATTTAACTCCAACTTTAGAACCACCCTTTTTCTGTGAAGGAGAACATTTCCAAGCTAGAATAAAAACGTTAATATGCTTTTTTTTTTTAAAAAAAAAATAAAACAATAAAAAGAGATTACCAATGGCACAAATATGATCCATAATCATTTTCATTTCACCAGGAAGAAAGGAAGTTTCAAAAAATTCTAAAGAATTCATTGTATTAGATACTTCATGGATTTTAGATCTTTTAACAACCCTTGTTGTTCCTTTTTTCAACTCAACTATTTCTTCTTGTTCTAATACCCTTTTGGAGTGATATTGTTCGTATAATCTTTCAAAGAGAGGTTTGTCATAAAGTTGTGTATCTATTGCATTTCTCAATTCTAGACATGTTCCAACTAAAAAAGTAATTGGAGGGGAATCCATTTTTTCCAACTCTTGATCCATCAATTGTTTGAGCTGATTGATTTCAAAAATTTTAGTTTTATTGAAATTATGTTAATATTTAAGATAATGTATTGACATTTTATTAATTTCATAATGTTGGGTATTATAGATATTCTTTATTATTTAGTTTAGATTTAAATAAAGCTTCAAATAATTAATTGTGAAATTTGGCTATTATAATATATTGCAAAATTTTTTTTATATTTACCTGGGTTGATCTTTGTAAAGATAATCTGTTTACTAATGAACTTACAAAGATTATGATATTTGAAATTTTGATATAATCACAAAATAACTTTTTTGATTCCTCATATTCACTTAATTTCTTATCTATCGCCAATCCAATTATCTTCAATTCCACCATTTCTGATTTATCAACAAAACAAGAGTAATTTGTTTCTATCACTATTAATTTATGTCAAAGAAAATTGAAAAAATAATTTGAGGATTCAAAGATTATAAAATTTTTTTTTTGTAAAAAGGAGTTAAAAAAATTATAATTTTGTTTTTGAAGGATATTAAAATCCTTTGTTTTGGGGAATATGAGATATTTGATATAATATACTTCTAATTTTGATTTTCTTTTACAATTCTTTTGATAATCTTGTTCATTGTTATTGTCATTGAGAGACAATATTGATGGAATGGAACCAGAAGATAAATCTCCAACCACCAAACAAATGAAAGATTTCTTGGAGATAGAATTGGAAAGAGCATTTCTGTTATGAGTGAAATGCTTTTCTTTCTTCTTCTTTCCTATCTCCATTATATCATTGTCCAATTCATTCTCTATTCCATTTGATCCTATACTAAATTTGTTTTCATCAATATTCCACAATTCCTTTTTCATTTATTTTAAAGTGAAATACTTTCTTGCTTTCAAATTTTTTTTTTTTTTAATTCAAATAAAATAAAATATTGAAGGTTCTTGTGCTGAAATTTTGAAAGGAGGAATTAGTTATTAAAAGATCCAAAACATTTCCCAAGTAAATTATATTTGTATAAATTTGATGTATCCAATATATTGAAAGGATATTTATAAATTTTAATTTTCCTATTCGTTGTAATTTTAATAAAGATTTTGGATTAGAAATTAATTGAATCTCTTTGACAACGAAATTAAACGTTTATCATCTTTATAAATAAAATCAATAAAAGTGATTTGGAGAAATTTTAAATTGCTCACATGCAATAGTTTATATACTTTTTCTAGTTTATATATGAAGTGATAGAGGATTCCAATTTAAAAAACATCAATTTCTTCAAGATTAAAAAAGATCATCTAATTATTTTTTATTTTTTGAATAAGTATTTGGAGTAACCACTTTTCTTTTTTTATTATTTGTTGGAATAATCCCTTTAGATAGAAGGTTCTTGTCAATTTTTTGTTGAATTTCTTCCTTAATTTGTTTGCATTCTTCGTCTGCTTGAAGGTAGGCTTCTTTTACTCGAAGAATCTCATTTTTAACTTTATTGATGGCACTAACTAAAGATTTGAGATCTTCAGTGTCAGTATTTGACACTTCAGATTTGATAACATATGGATGTTGTTTCCATTCTATTTTTAAATTGAAAAAATATTTTGATAAATGACTAAAAAAATCATACAAAGTTCATCACTTACCACTTTTTGTTTTTTGTTTGATTAATTTTTTGAAGGATTCTGATGGTGATGTAAATACAATATCGTCGTATTCTTCAAAGATAAGAGGAACTCCAATCTTTGGATTCACTATTGTTTTTGAAAATAAACGTAATGGATGGGTAATAGTTATTGGAGGTTCCGCTTTATCCATAAAATATATTTCAATCACTATATGAAATTCTCCCCATCCCTAATCATCCATATATTTGAATAATTTAATAAATTTCTTGATTGGTGATATTTTTATTTACATGTTCAACTATTTCATATGGAGGCTCATATATTTCTTTATTTTTGATTGTATTTCTTAATATAACGATCTATTCAAAACAATCCTTTAAAATATATTTTTTTACCTCTCACTGGATTTTCAAAACTCTCATGTAAATTGAAGACTACCTTTTCAACAAATGATAATTCTTCATTATTTGGTCCTCTCACATAACAATTCCCTACATAATTTTTGTTGTTATTTTGAATATTCTCTAATTTCCTTTTAGATTACATTTATGAGTCTTATCTGTTTCAGCATTAGGTCCCAACCACCAACTAATATTACCATATACAATTGGTCTTGTTCTAATTTTCATTTTTTTTTTTTATCATTGACAAATATATCTTATTTTTGAAAAAGGTTTTCAAATCAATCTCATAAACCAACATATGAAACTTAAAAATAGGAATTGTTCTCCATTTCTATTTTTCACAACATTAAAATAATTAATAAAAAATAAAATGAAAAACGACCCAAATGTTGTGAAGATACTTGAAATATTGAAGAACGACAATTCATTAAGGAAACATGATGAAATGATTAATTTGCATAGGAATAAAGACTATGTATACTTGTTTATAAAAAAGAGTAAATAAAATATTTAAATTTTGTTGATATATTAACCAATAAAAATGAATTAGGAGTATTATTGCACTTAAGGAATGATGATACTAGCAATGCTATGAAAGATATTGTATGAATTTTTTTATTTAAACAAATTTTTTCTAATAATTTTTAAAATAGAATTTAATTGTGAACAAAAAACCTACATTGCTTCTTTATAAGATGTATATTCAAATCTGCAACTGTAAATTATCAATTTCTCAATGAAATATCCACAACATGAATTTTATATATAAAATATAGGCGATTATGATGAGATATTAAACATAAAGGAGAAGAAATTCGATAGAATGGAAGATCAATTGAGATATGATTTCTTGTATTATACATGTTTTTTGAATAAAATGTTGCTGGAGAAGATAGACAAAGAAATAATAGAAAAGACAGCAAAAGAGATAGAACAAAAGATATCTGGGAATAATATCAACGAAAAAAGCCTAATATACAATTTATTCTTAGCGGAGATTTTGATAGAACAGGGAGAAAACATTAAATCGAAAAGGATGGTAGATAATCTCAAGAAAATGGAGTTAGAAAGCATTCTACTAGGGTTGGAAATAAAAAAGTTTGCAAAAAATTTAATAAGGCAAAGATATGAGTACGTAATTTCCAAACACAAAGCCTTTTTTACCAATTGTGGCTTTGATATGCCCTATTTTAAAAATACTTTGGAAAATAAAAGTATGTGCCAAAACATCCACTATTTTTTCCTTTACTACCAAATACTTTTGAATAAATGCATTCAAATTGGAGATACTTTTCACGAGCTTAGATACACTTTCCCTGATACAGAAATTTTTAACGGAACAATAAGAACGATCAACAAAAACTCTTTGGATATTTTGAATGAAGTAAAAAATATTTTTCGTTTTTTTTTTTATTTTAATTATCTTTGAAAAGATTAAGGTTTTTCTTTCTCTAAAACTTGAGCTCCTTAGAAAAAATTGCCCAAAGAATAGATCTCTCATCTATTTTTCGCTTAGACTTAAGAAATTGAAAGTAATAGCGAATATTAGGACGAATAATCTTGAATCAGTTTGCAGAGAGCTGAAGGAAATCTGTTTGGACGAAGAATTTTACAAGAACGAGCAAGTGGGAAATTTGGTAGAAAAGTTCAAGAAACTAGTTGATGAGAACATGTCTTTCTCCTATTCACCTCATCATGATCAAGCTTTCTTCTCTCTGGATAAAGGAGAAGTACTGAACAAAAAAGCTTGCAATTTTGCAAAGATTATTAAGGAAGGTAATCCAGTACATGAGGAGATCTTCAATCTTTACAAGAAATGCATTTTGTACAAAGAATGTTACAACAATGATTTCCATCTTGCCAACGAGATTTTTTATTATTTCGATTTGCTCGAAAAGAAAGGAGCATTAACTTTTAATCTCAAATTATCCACCAAATTTCATATTCCTTATGACTTTTCCAACAACAAAGTTACTTATGTCAGAGATTTGAACCAATATGGTGACAGAATAGAAGAAATTGAAAAGTGTTTTTGGGCATGCAAGAGAATTGGCTCTTTTAGTAAAGAAGGAGCTGTTTTCTACATAAATGACGTCAATACTTTTTTCAAACAAAGTAATTTCACTGATAAGATTAATTATATCACAAAACAATTAGAGAACCAAAAATTTTTGAGATAAACAAAAATTTGATTTCATTGTTGATTTTATTAACAACTCAAAGAATGGATGAATTTATGATCAACAAAATTCAATAAGGGTGTATTGAAATTCATACCAAATTTTAATATTTTATATTTGGAAATTAAATTCATTTTTAAAATATTTTTCCATTTTTGTTATTTTTTTTTTTAATTTCGTTTCAAATTAAAATAAAAATAAAAAAAAATTCATAAAAGTAAAACCTTCAAAAACTAAAAAAAGAAAACAAATAAATGACAACAAATAAAATTGTAGTATTTGGAAGTGGAGCAGTTGGAAAATCTGCAGTTACAATTTCATTCATTAAAAATACATTTGTTGATGAATATGATCCAACAATCGAAGATTCTTATCAAAAACAAGCATCAATTGATGGGGAAGTAGAAATCCTTGATATCCTTGATACTGCAGGACAAGAAGAATATTCTGCAATGAGAGATCAATATGTTTCTTCTGGAGATGCATTCTTGATTGTATATGCAATCAATTCAAGAGATTCTTTTGATGAAGTAACTGAATTCAGAGAAATCATCTATAGAGCAAAAGATAATGAAAATGTTCCTATTGTTCTTTGTGGAAATAAATGTGATCTTGAAAATGAAAGAGAAGTTTCAACACAAGAAGGAAAAGATCTTGCAAAGTCTTTTGGAGTTCCTTTTTTTGAATCTTCTGCTCTTCTCAGAACTAATATTGAAGAAGTTTTCTTTCAATTAGTAAGAGAATCTAAAAAACAAAACTCAAACAAAGAAAAAGATTTGAAGAAAAAGAAAAAAATCAACAAGTTTTGTTCAATTTTGTAAAAGAAAAAACCAAAAAAATTGTAAAATAAAAAGTGTATTTATTCCAAAAAAAAAAACAATTTTCTTTTTTCTTTATTTCTTTCTTTTCTTTGGATCGTTTTTACTTTTTGATGTGTTTGTCCTCTTTTTTGATGATTGAGTATCTTCTTCATCGTTTTCCTCATTTCTATTACTGTCACTTTCATTTTCACTCTTATTTCTTTGATCATTTACAGTCTTTTTACCAAAAGATACATATTTTTGACTTTTAAAAAAAAATAACAAAAAAAAAAAAAAAAGGGTTATGAGTTAAGGTAAAAATAAAAAAAGATTTCTCTTACATTTTCCAATCTTTCAAAAGATGGAATTTTTCATCAAAAATTTTGTCATATTTCAACATAGTTACTTCAAGCTTTTCCATTTCAAAGATGAGTTTCGGTTTAAGATCATTCTCCTTCTTTATTTTCTTGTCCTCAGTAGCAGTTTGATTGACATAAGTCTCATTGATTCTTTCACGAAGCTTGCCAACCTTGGTACACAAATCCAAAAAAATTTTGGAAGGAACAATTTTAGCAGAAACAAAAAATTTGGTGGCGAAATAAAGAGTTTTGAAAAATTTCAAAGAAGTTTTCAAAAGATAATCAAAAAAAGAATAACAATTATTGTTGAAAAGAAAAGAAAAAATGTCAGTGATCAAAGTGAGACGATGAAACATGACGTCAGTGAGGAGATTCAAGTCAAACAAGAAAAGACACTTCAAAGTTTTGATGATGATGTCATAAACGTCCATAGAAGAATCCAACTTTTTCAAAAAAAGCTGGGAAACCAAAGTAATGGAATCCTCGTTAATAATAAGAATGTTTGTATCGGGATTTTTGAGATTTCGAGAAAACTCGATCCACCATTCGAAGAATTCTTGGGAGGTGACGTCGAGACTGAAGTTGATGATTTCTTTGAGGGTGTTGGCTGCACTGATCTTCTCGCCGAAAATGTTGTTGATGAAATGGCCGAACTCTTGGGGTTCTGACAGTGGCACATATTTGTACAACAGGCTCAGTATTTGGAACAGAATTTGCACGTCTTTTTGGTTTTGTTCATTGTTCACCAATTGTGTTATTATCTTTTCAAAATGACTTTCAAAAAAAAAGTTTTTCCGTCAAATTTTTAAATTTAATTTTAATAAAATATTTTAAATACTTTTGAATTTTAATTTTTTTTTTAAATTTTTTTTTTTATTTTTTAATTTTGTTTTTTACGATTGATTATCAGCAATGAGTCCTCGGTTCTTTTCGTTCTTTTCAGCATTTTCCAAGCTCTGGTCAACTTGAGACCGCCTGCTCTTGATCTTGGTGGTGTAAGACAACCACTTGGCCAACTGCTCGTCCTTAGCAGCGAAGAGGAGATTAAAATTGAGGCCGTTAAAATAAGCAGTGATGACAGAAAGTCTCAACTTGTCTTGGCCTGGCTTGTTTTCAATGGAATGAGAATAATAAGCCCACAAATAATGACAAATCTTTTTAGACTCGTTGTTGCAGAAGCGGAGATAAGTGTCATTGTTAATGTCCCAGAGCGCTTTGTGTTTTTCAAAGTTATTTTGGAGATGATCCAAGAAGAATTGGGGGATGTCTTTCCCACGGAGATCTTTCGACTCTTCGTCCTTTTTCTTCTTCTTCTTCTTCTCCTTTTTCTTCTCCTCCTCTTCCCCTTCCTCTTCTTCTTCTTCATCGCCGCCTATGGGTTGTTGGTCATTGGTGCTGAACACTATCTTGCTCACTGCCTGAATGCAAGAAAAAGAAAGGATGTATTCACCTTTTATGAAAGAAATTTTTTTTTTTATCTTATTTTTATTTTATAAATTTTTATTTTTATTCTTTTCTTATTTATTTTGTTTTTGTTTTTGTTTTTATTTTTTATTTTTATTTTTGTTTATTTTTATTTTCATTTTTTACCCTTGCTATAGAAACCATAAGTATCCACTTCATCACTAACTTTTTTAGTGGAAGGTCTTTTAGCTCTAGTTTTGGGTTTGTCACTGGGATCCACACTGTCATTGACTGTTTTCTTCTTAGTAGTTGTGGTTCCCTTTGCCGAGTTTTTTTTCTTTGGCTCATCATCTTCACCACCATCATCCTCCATGTCCTCTCCTTCTCCATCATCGTCAGATTTTTTCCCTTTCTTCTTTTGTGATCTTGGAGCAGGTTTGGTGGCTTTTTTGGAGACTTCTTTGAGTTCCTTGATTAGTTTGCGAGAAAGATTGAAAACGAACATTATTTCTTCGTCCACTTCCTTCAGCACCAAAACTATGTCTATGAATGACAGCAACGTGTTTCCCAACAGTTTGTTACAAATGATATTTCTTTTCCCTTCTATTGTCAGTGGATCATAAGCCAAATCCTTTTCTAAAAAGAAAAAAGAAAAACGAAAGTAAAAATGAACGTTAAAAAAATATTTTTTTTTTTTTTTTCTTTTCACCTAATTTAAAATCAGTGAGAGAATACTCCACCAATTTTTTAGAGATATCTATCATGATCTTTTTAATGTCCGTCTCTATTGGCAGCTGAGCAATCGTCACTTTTTTGGCTTTGCTCTGTTCTCTCAGCTTGGATCGCATGATGATGCAAGTGTTGATGCAGCGAACAAGTTCCGGAATGGGTTCAACAATGTTGGGGTCATCAGAAGAGTCCAAACAAGAGTGTAAATCAAAGATCATTCCTGATTCCTGAAATTTGTCTTTATCAATGATGAAAAACTTGGAGAGATGATACAACAAACACCTGAAGATGTTCTCTGGCAAGCTGCTTACGTTTGGAGAAGAAGAAGTCAGAATCAAAGGAACGCACTTGTAAAATTCAAAGCGCACTTGTTGCTGGAAAGTTAGGGACTTGATCATGAGGGAGAAAACCTCGTGGATGATTTTGTTGTTTTCTTCGTTCCTTTGTTTTTCCATTTCAAAGATGAATTTGGAGAGGGAATGCACGCTCAAAACTTTATGGTGCACCTCTCCCACTAAGAGGAGCTTTCTTGAAATCATCAAAAAGTGATCACGGATGGAGTTTTCTAGGATGATGATTGGCATTAGTGAACCAATGATCTTTCTTGCATCTGATTCGTTTACATAGGGGAGATACTCGATGATTTGATTGATTCTGTCGGATTCTTTCTTGAAACTATCTTTGTTGTTGAAGATGATCTTGTCCAAAAGTTTCAGCGGATATTTTTTATCGCTTTCATTGTTCAAAAGTCTAGTGATCATCTGATCCAAAATTTGGGTGCGAATGTGATTGATGTTGATGAATCCAGTGTAACATTTGTAAATGAGATCATATCCAAAATCTCTCAAACTATCGTAGGAATCTCTCGAAATATGAACTTCTCCTTTGCTGGGTTGAGAATCCATCATACGAAAAGAAAAATTGATCAAGGGAGAAAGATTGGTATCCCAGTTCCCTTTCTTTGTCTTTGTTAAAGTATCCACCATGATGTTCTTTATGTTATTATCAGAATTCTCGATGTAAGAATTGGAAGCCCAAACGCACTGTGTGAAAAGGTTGAACTCCTTGAAGAAATTCAAGAGCATCTTTTTGAGAAAATCAAATATTTTGTCGGTGAATTTCGGGTTTCTTGAAGCACTGAATAAAATGGAGACGATGAAAGTGGATATTATCTTTGGATCTTTCTCCAATTCTTTTAGCAAACTGTTTATGATGGATGTGTCTTGCCTCATGGAAAAATCAACATGAAGAATGACGGTTCCTTCCACTACAAGAAGGTTTTTCAAAGAAGTGTCCTCAATAGCCTGACTTTGTAATTGTCCTTGCGTCTGTGTTTCTTCTCTGAACCTTTCGTTGATGTTTTTCCTGTGAAAAACTTCCATTTTAAAAAAGCACTGAGAAAGAGTCTTGAAAATTTGGATCCTTTGTACGACTTCTTTGAATAAAAGCATCATCTGATGAATGAGTGGAGGAAACTCCTGAGGATCTTTCATGTTACTGATAATATTCAATGTTTTCTCTAAAACAGTTTGAAGTAATTTTGGATCAACATTACAATCCTTCACAAACATCAACACCAAAGGCAAACTTGTTTCGTTCCAATTTGCGGCGATGACAGATTTGATGAGATCGTGTTTATAAACTTTACCGGAGACATACTCTTCAACTTCCTCATCATCTTTCAAGCTTTGGAAGCAAGATATCAAAAAGTCTAAGCATCTGGCAGAGTTTTTATCTTTTTTCTCGAATTCTTTCAGTGCAAACGAACATACTTGCATCGATTCTTCTTTTTCTGCATTCTCCAGTTTCCCTCTCAGATAGTTTATCACATCATATCCTGCTTTGTTGCTCATTTGTCCCTGACCCACCAATTCTATCACTTTTAGATAAACCGCCATTTTCAAATTATTAACTTCTTTTTTATAGCTACAGACTATTCAAAAATATGAGGTTATATATATGGATATTAAGTTCCAATAAATTCAAATAACGTTATATTTTTACCTCTGAAGATTGCCTCGATGAATTTTAGTGCTATTTCTCCATTTGTTTCTATTTTATTTGCTATCAAATCAGATAATTGATCCATTTCCAGTAAGGTAACTTCATTTATCAATTTATCTGATGGTGTTTCTAATTTTGATCCAGATATTCCATATTTGTTTACATTCAGTGTTATAATATCCTCATAAATTTTATCAAAGTTTTGTTTTGGTGGATTATTATTATTATTCAGAATTACATTAGTATTTTTTTTGGGAGTATTTCGTTGAGATGATTTTATTGCTCTTTGTGGTGTTGATATATCCTTATTTGATCCACTATGGGGTGACGATTTTAAGCTATCATCATCATTCGCACTATTTTTACTGTCATTTCCTTTGATGATATTATTATTCGATTTATTCACAACCTTTTTCCTCATATCTTGAAAGATATTTTTATTTGGTTTATTTTCGAACAATTTTTTTTTTATTTATTTATTTTTTCAATTCTTGGAAACAAAATATGAAGATTTTGATCTTTTATCCAAAAATTACAATCACAAAATGATCAAAAGAAGATAAATGAGTGAGATAAGAATTTTAATTTAAAATTTCTTATCAAAACTTGCATGTTTTGGAATTAAAAAGGTCCATGGACAAGTTGGACAAGAAGATAGGAATAGAATTGAATTTTTCCAAATAAACAAATTGATCTTTGTTCAACTTATTTGAGAAAGGAGATTCAAGCATCTGTATGCTTCCATTCTCAATCTTTTTAAAGTGTAAAAAGTCTCCTTTTTGAGAAAACATAGAAGTAATGGTGTATAAATGCTCTGCAAAGTTTAAATCAAATCTCCATCCAAAAAGAACCCAGCAACAGTTTCTTATTTCCTTGATCTGATCTTGTGCAAGAGTTTTTAATCTTTCCATTTGTTTGATCAAGCCATCTTTTTCTATTTTCCATTTTTGCACAGAAGAAACATCATTTCCGTACCTTTCTGTTTGTTTGACCAAAAGTTTGAGTTTCTCATTTTCTTCTTTCAACTTACTTAACTCAAATTTAATTGAATTTTCCTCTGTACATTTTTAATCAAAAAAAATAAAGAAGTATAATTTAAGAAATTACCCAATATTTCAGAAGTAGGGTTGATAGACAGGTGCAATACTTTTGTTTTTGATGGATTGTAATCTCCGAAACCCAATTTTTCTTCAAATTTGGAAATGATCTCCTCTTTGGATTCTAAATTGGATTGTAGTTTTTTGATCTCTTTTTCTAACTTTTCATTTTTTTCTTTTAAAGAAGACATTTGGTTTCCAGTTCCGTCATTAAAGTTTATGTTTAATTTCTTCTCAAGATCTTTGATGTAATTATCCTTCATTTGGTTAATCTCTTCCAACTTGTTGATTCTCTCAATTTTTTGAGGTTCATAAGTGGACAACTTTTTACTTTCTTCACAAAATGAATCCAACAGATTTTTGAAAGCTTTTTGAAAAGTTTATTTTAAATTTTAAAATAAATTGGAGGAAGATTTACCATTTCTTTCTTTTTGGTAGATATCCAACTTTAATTGAATGTCCACGTTCTTATTCTCCAAAGAAGTGTTTTCATTTTTAATCTGAATAAACTTCTCATTCAAAAGATTCAAGTCTCCAACAAGTTTCTCATTTTCAGACTTGGAAGAACAAAGTTGAAGGAGAAGATTCTCCGTTTGTTCCTTTAAGATAATGTTGCTCATCAAATATTTTTCTGCCAAATCTCCATTATTGTTTTCATTCTTCCTTTCTTGTTCGTAATACTCAAGGGAAGCAGTCTTCAAGTTGATTCGCTTGTGAAGTTCAGAGTTTTCAAAATTAAGCTTCTCATTTTCTATTTTAAGTTTATTTAAAACATCTTCATTGAGGAGTTGAGTAATCTTGTTTCTACATTCATTCAAATTTTTTTCAAGGTTCAAGATTAGAGATTCTCTAAGAGAAACTTCATTGTTGAGAATTTTTATTTGTCTTTCAAACATTCTATTCTCCATCTTGTTTTCATTTTCATATTGGGACAAAAAAGAATTTTTGTTTGTTTCGCTGAAAGAAAAGTTTTTGGGTTCGCTTGTCATTTGCTTTGCTGATTCGATTAAGATCTTATTTTCTTTTTTAAGGGTCATTATTTCTTC
This sequence comes from Cochliopodium minus, assembly GCA_024220525.1. Classification (NCBI taxonomy): domain Eukaryota; phylum Discosea; order Himatismenida; family Cochliopodiidae; genus Cochliopodium; species Cochliopodium minus. Next base: position 111,114 of record JAMYWO010000116.1, on the reverse strand, counting down.
TTCTAGTGCTTCTATCCTCTTGTTTTTGAATCTCTCTGTGCTGTTTTTGCTCTCATTCAGAAAATTTTCTATGAAATTATCTTTTTGATTGTTGAGGTTTTCATTATCTTTTATTTTCTAATAATATTGATAAATACGTTACGCTATTTAAATATTTGGTGTTATATATTAATACCTCTGATAATTGTTTTATCTTATTATCTCTATTGGAGATATCCATTGATAATTTCTTTATTTGAGACTGATCATTTTGATGGATAATCTTTTCTTTCTCAATATGTTGTGCTGCATGGATTGATTTAAAGAGGGAGAATGAATTCAAAGATATTTTGAGTTAATTAAAGAATAATTAAATCAATTTTACCTAATCCTTCGTTGTTTATCTCCTCAAATATTAATTGATCTTCTAATTTTCTTAATTTGGAATTATTAAACTGATTTTCTTTATCAAATGTGTTTTGTTCATTCTTTCTCTTATTCATAAAGGTATGATTAAGCTGATCAAACTCAAAATTATCATTATTATTTTCAACTTTGACAATAGGAGAGAAAGCACTTTCATTTAAGCCATCAAAAGACTTCATTTTTTATTTTGTTTGATTTAATTTGGCGGGAAATAACTGAATCAATTGATAAAAATTTTAAAAAGGAAAAATTGAATGTTCTTTCCAATGAAATGGAAATTCTTGTGGATGTTATTTTAATCAATGAATCTTGTAAACAAATATTTACAAAAAATTTAAGTTTGATCTAATTGGATTTTTGAAAATAGGTCATATAAAACTCATAAAATCAATACAAATAAGAATGAGATCCCAATATAAAAAAAAAAAGTTGAATTTCAAATCCATTTATAAATCCCAAACAGAATAAAATTACACTAAAAGATGTTTCTAACAAATATTAGAAGCAGCGATCCTACAAAACCATCATTTTTCGAGATGATGGCCCAAACATATTTCATGCCCTCACTTAAACCAGCATTACATTACATGTGGACAGTATTGGCAACAAGATATCCCTCTAAATTCTATCCAGTAGTCAAATATAGTGATGAGATCTTTTATGGGGGTTTATTATTGCTGAATAGAAGATTCCTTTCGTTATATGATTCGACCTTCTCTGAGAATTTCTATGGGATGGAAAGGGTGAGAATATCTGGAAACATAAACTTGAAATTAGGTGAAAAAAAAATTAATTTTTAAATCATCTTTATGATTCCTCATCATTAATGGATATATCAGTTTTATATATTGAGAATTGTTACAAATAATCTTGTGAAACATTTATCAGAGATTATATTTATTAAAATTAATATCAATTAATAATACATTCAAAAAAAAACACCATCATTGATATCATTTAATTTCTTTTTAATAAAGTTAATATCATTTAATTTCTTTTTAAAACAAAAATAAAGATAAAAGAGACAAATTAAAATCACTGTTTTTCAGCACAGTAGTACCCTACTTAAAAGAGAAAATAGACAAATTTTATCTCTCTAACACTAACGATGACCCATTCGACGAAGAAAACTCTGAGGAGCAAGAAATAGAAGAAGAACTGGAGATTTCACAAGAAAACAACAATAATATTTCCTTAAAAAGCAAAATATTCAAATTTTTCATGAAATATTATCCCCACTTTAATCTGGGTTATGAGTTTTTTTTTTTTCTTTATCAAGTGATGTATTTGTACAACAAAACTCAATATTTTGATCCCTTTTTGTCCTTTCAAAACATTGCAGTGAAGAGAATCAATAGTGATGACATCATTCAGCAGGAAACTCTCAAAACTTTGAGGAGGGCTCAGTCTCTTTCTTCTTTTAGGAAGTTTCGCCTTTACAAGTTGTTCTCCTCTCTTTTCAAACTTTATTATTTTATCACTGATTATTTGCAATATTTTTTGCCTTTGTCCATCTTTTTCTTCAAATTTCTAGAATGGTGGTATTCAGAAGAAAATCTTGTAAACAGAAAAAAAGGTAAAAAATCATAAAGAGATTTTAA
>JAMYWO010000116.1:97801-109008 GCA_024220525.1 Cochliopodium minus | reverse complement strand
TTTTAAAAATGAAACAAAAATTTTTTAAAAATAATTGTAGAAACACCCGTTCCTCCACCTCCTTCTCTTTCTAAAAAATCTCCTTCGAGCAAAATTGACATACCTATTTCTAATGACATCTGTCCTCTTTGCACTAAAAAAAGGACCAATCCCGCAATAAGTGTTTCTGGTTATTTATTCTGTTATCCTTGTATTTATAATTATGTTGAAGAGAACAAAAAGTGTCCAATCTCCTTTCAACCAAACAATGTTTCTCAAATAAGAAAAATATTTGAAAATTAAAACAATCCAAAAAAAAAAAAATCATACATGTCAAAATCTTCAATTTTTGAAAAAATAACTCTAAAAAAATAAAACAAAAATTAATAAAAAATTTTTAATTTTAAAGTATATTTCGAAAGTTTTTAAAAAAACTTGTGATTCATCAAAATCTGAGAATACTCAACAGGATCAGTACACATGTCCAAAAACTGAGGAGAATTAGACAAAGCCTGAGCACCCTTCCAAGCAGAAAATCTAGGGCCTCTACCAACATTGACGGTAAAGTTTGGGACTGAAGTTTTGATTCGTGAAGCCAACCTCTTGTCCAAATTTTTGAACTTTGTGTTTTCTCCAACCAAAACGATTGCTTTGAGAAATTCTGCGTGTAAATGTGCAGGAGTTGCACGAATACAATCCAAAACCTTGTTATAAAAAATTTTAAATTTTTTTATTTTAAATTTTTAATTATTTTTTTATTTAAGATTTTTATTTTTTATTTTTTTATTTTTATTTTTAATCTAGATTTTTATTTTTATTTTTTTTAATACCATTTCGTCAAGTGGCTTGTATGTGTTGGTCTTGACTACAAAAGAAGGTTTGAAAAAAGCCTCAGCAACAGCAAACCTCTCCACCCCCAACTTTAATCCTTCATGATCTATCTTCTTCTCTTTCTCAGGAACTTTTTTATCGTAACCTCTAATAACTTAGAATTACCTACAAAAAATTTAAAATTTAAAAATAAATAAAAAAATAAAATAAAAAAAATAAAACGAAAATATAAAATAAAATAAAATAAAAAATAAAAAAATAATAAAAAATAAAATAAAATAAAAAATAAAAAATAAATAATAAAAAATAAAAAATAAAAAATAAAAAATAAAAAATAAAAACCAAGAAAAAAATAATTAAAATTATATTTTTATTTTAAATTTTACCTGTTGTTGATGGTTGAAATCCGTTTTCTAACATTTCCCTTTCAAAGTCGAGGGAGACGTAACATTCTTTGGAAATGGCGGAGAGGATGTTTTTGGGTACGCGGATGTTTTTCTTGGAGGAGGTGAGATGGATTGTGGAAATGAAATCGATGATGTCATCACCTAAATGAAAAGGAAATGAAAAATGAAAAATAAAAGGAAAAAAATAATAAAAAATATAAAAAAAAAATATTAAAAAATTAAAATAATCAAAAAATATAAAAATTAAAAAAAATTAAAAAATAAATTAAAAAAATAAAAAAATAAAAAAATAAAAAAATAAAAAAATCAAAAAATCAAAAATCAAAAAATCAAAAAATCAAAAAAATAAAAAAATAATAAAAAAATAAAAAAATAATAAAAAAATAAAAAAATAATAAAAAAATAAAAAAATAATAAAAAAATAAAAAAATAAAAATAATGATAAGAATTTTACCTCCAAATGAAGAAATTTGACAAGCATGTTGAATGACACTTCCGTAGTAAAGGGGAATGACGGAAGTCATGGAAGCGCCACTGTCGATCAAGATGCAGGTGGGTTGCAATGTGTTGAGGGAGGAGTATGCTGAGAGCTGGGGACTGTATCCAATAAAATATTTTGCAGGTGGTTCGTTTGTATATTCACTCTTTTAAAAAATAAAAATAAAATAAAAATAAAAATAAAAAAAACATAAAATAAAAAATAAAAATAAAAAAAAAAAATAAAAAAATAAAATAAAAATTAAAAATAAAAATAAAAATTAAAAAACTAAAACAATAATATAAAAAACTCTTTACTTCGAAGAATTTGTCAGAAATGTCATTAGGTGCTTCTTTGTAGGTTGGAACACTTAACGTAATGAACAATGGATTAGAAACTTTGTAACCTCCCTAAAAAAAAAAAATTTTAAAAAAAAAAAATGTTAAAAAAAAAATAAAAAAAGAAAAAAATTTAAAATAAAGTTTCAAAAAAAAATTTGAATTTTAAAAAAAAATTAAAAAACAAATAAATAAAAATTTTTGTTTTTTATTACAGATTTCAAAACTTTACGCATCAAATCGACGAAATGTTGATTAGTTTTCAAAAAGTCAAAGTTAGAAGCGTTGATGGGACGAGTGTTGATGTTGACGGAGGACATACCGGTGCTGATGATCTCGTTTTTGCAGATGTAGGGCTCCTTCTCGCTTCTCCATCCGTACTTCACTGTGTCTGTTCCCAAGTCCACGATGAATACGTCGCCTGCATCTACTTCTCTTGGTGGGGGTGGTGCCTCTTCTTCTACCAACTCTACTAGTCCATATCTGTGTTTTTTTTAATATTTAAAAAGAATAAATTAATTCAAATAGATATTTCAAAAAAATAAAAAAAATAAAAAAAATAAAAAAATAAAAAAATAAAAAAATAAAAAAATAAAAAAATAAAAAAATAAANAACTTCTAATATACAATTGATATTACATACAGTGTATGGTGATTCGCATAATTATGCAAATTATTTTTCCTTATGAACATTGATATTTGCTTTATGAAGCAAATTAGAAGATATATTTTTCATTTATACCTTGCATAACTTAATTCAGGATGATTTTCTCCAATACTTTCCATAAAAACATGGGAATCTTCATTGGTTTCTCTAAATCCTAAAAATTCAAATCGATAATAAGCAAAATGAAAGGGATCAAATCAATAGTCAAAGTATTTCTTTCATACCTTGCAATGATGCCATACTTATTTTAAATTGTTTGTCCATTTTTTTTTTTATTTTTTTTTTTATGAAGGATTTTGTTTCAGTCCTCATCTTCAATGTTGTATAGATTAGACTAAAATCATATGAACATTAATTTCTATTTTTCTTCTCCAATTTCACCAAAATCTCAAGCTTTTTACTAAATTTCAAATATAAAAATAAAGATCTCAAAATCTGTATCAACAAAAATACAATATCATAGTCAAAGAACTGAAAATGATCAAAATTATAAAAGTGAAGAAATAATTCAAATTTCTACAATTTTTAAATTTAATTATTTTTCAAAATTGAAAATTATTCGTTTGTGGTTGAATATTTTCAAACAAAAAAAAAACTTCATTGACTATAAACCTTTCTTATAAAATCATGCAAGGACTCTTCTTGGATGGAGCTTTTGAAAAAAAAAAAAAAATTAGTTTATTCCAAAAGGGCTTTTTAAAAAAAAATTACGAGGAGGTTGAAGAACGACACTGGTGAGAGCTAAAAAGAAAGAAAGTTTAAAAAATGGAAATATGAGTTTATAATTTTATTGAATGACGAGAATAATAAACTATGATGTTATTAATATTGTATTATGTATGTCTTGAAGTATATAACTCTGCAATTTATTTTTTTTACCCTCATCGAAGACATCTTTCAAACCTTCTCTTGTCAAAGCAGAACATTCCATATATTTTAGACAATTCTTGATGGATTTTGCTTTTTGTCTTCCTTGCTCTGCAGTGATAGGGGTCTTGTTCAATTTTTGGAGATCTTTGAGTGTCTTTTCGTCATCTCTCAAATCTGTTTGTGTTCCTACAAGAATGCAGTTGATACCTGGGCAATGATGTTCCAATTCAGACATCCATTTCTCTGTTACGTTATCAAAAGAGGTATGTTTGACAGTGGAGAAACATACAAGGAAGATATCGGTCTTAGGATATGACAATGTTCTGATTCTAGAATAACCTTCTTGTCCTGCTGTATCCCATCTGTATTTTTATTAGAAAAGAATTTTTAGTTTGAATTTTTTTTAAAGAAAATATTCAATTCTTTATTTACAATGAAAATTTAACTTTTTGTCCTTCAACCAAGATTTCTGCTTCATAATTATCGAAAACTATAAAAGATATTTGTTTAGTCTATTCACTATAAAAAAAAATTTTTTTATATTTGATTTTTATTTTTTTTTACCAGTTGGTACATAATCTTCAGGGAACTTGTTTGATGTATATGAAATCAACATGCATGTTTTTCCAACAGCACCATCTAATAATAATATTTATAAATTTTTTATTTTTTATAATTTTTTTGAAGGATCTATAAATTGTACTCATAATTAATCTTTTTTATTTACCTCCAACTACAACACATTTTACATCAGTTTGCATTTTTTATATGTTTCTTTTTTAAGTTTTTTTCACTTTTTTTTTTTATTTATAATAATTAATGATTTTTTATTTTTTTAATTTTTGAAAATATTAAATAATATTTCCATTTTTAGAAAGATAGAGAAAGAAAGGAATTAAACAAGTGCTTTACTAAATTGAAATTGTCGACTTTATGAAATCATAAGAAATCTTTTTAATTATTCTTGAAAAAATTGAAACAAGAAGATTGTCTCCATTATTTCAAGGTGTATTGTCATAATTAATAGATTATTAATTTAATAATTTTTATTGAAATAAATTAATTTAGGGGAAAAGAAAAAGGAGTGGGTTTTTAAAATCCTTGTTGTTGTTCAGGCATCATTTGAGGCATTTGAGCTCTTTCAGTTTTCTTACCAGAAACAACATCATCAACTCTGATCAACATAGCAGAAGCCTCAATAAAAGTCTTCATAGACTGAGCCTTGACAGTGAAAGGTTCCCAAACACCCAAATCCTTCATGTCAACCAAACAACCCTTCTCACCATCAATACCCCAACTAAAGTTCTTCTCAGGATCAGTAGCATGTTTAGATCTCAAACTGGTGATCAATCTAACTTGATCTCCACCACAGTTTTGAGCCAAAGTTCTTGGAATGACTTCCAATGCGATTGAAACTGCTTTGTATGCTTCTTTGGAAAGACCGGTGATGGATTTAGACAACTCGGAAAGAGCAACGGAGACCAACATTTCGGTAGCACCTCCTCCTGGAAGAAGTTTAGGTTCCAAGAGAACGTTTCTAGTGACGTGTAATGCATCTTCGAGATTTCTTTCGACTTCTTTCAAGATATCATTACCTGCTCCTCTTAACAAAATGGTACATGCTTTAGAATCTTTGCAATCACTTAAGAAAGAAAAGTATCTTTTTTTTTTTTTTTGTAAAGAAAGATTAGTTTTTTAAGAGATTAAAAATCAAAAAAAATTAAATAATAATCAGTGAAAATTTTATCCTTCATCATAAATAGGTAGAACGAAAGTTATTTCAAAATCATCATTATTATTTAAAGAAAACAAAAAATATTTTAAAAAACATACTCATCTCCAATTTTTTCAACTTCATAAAGACCACACTTGGTACCTACATCAGATTCCTTAAGCTCCTCAGTTCTTGAAACGATGGTAGCACCAGTAGCTCTAGCAATACGAAGAGCATCAGTCTTTCTCAATCTCCTCAAAGCAGTGATGTTGTGTTTAACGAAAAAGTGTTGAGCGATATCGGATAATCCCTTCTCGGTAATGACCAAGTCGGGTTTAAATTTGATAATGTCATAGCACATCTTTTTGACTTGTTCTTCTTCAATCTTTAAAATCTTTTCGAAATCTTCCTCGTTAGTGATCTCGATGTTGGTTTCATTCTCTCCCTTTTTGTAGTCGATGTCGGTGTCGATGAGGATTACTCTTGGGTTTTCGATTCTTCTTCTCATCTTTGCGTGGGTGACGTCTTTGTTGAGGATGCATCCCTTAATAACTCTTGATTCATTAATTTCTCCTCCTGGAATCTTTTTTTAAAGTAAATATAAAAGATAAATTTAGATATTATCTTCAAAAAATTAAATCATAAATTTTAAGATATCATATTCTTCATTTGTTGAGATAATGTTATATAATAATCAAACAAAAGAAGATATAGCCCAAAAATGATTGATCATAAAGTTCAATAATCCAATATTTGGAAATTATAAATTATTTTAATGAAGATTATATCTATTATGGATTGAAAGATAATTATTTTAACGTATTAATTTTTTTTTTTTAATATTTTGAAAGATCATACCTTCTCTACTCTTACATATCTCTTAATATCAATTTCTTTTTTGTCTTGGTTATCAATAATAACAGTTTGAACTGCATCCAAAGCAATGCTGCACATCAAATCGTTCCACTTTGCAATAAATTTGGTACCGATACAGCTTTTAACGATTTCAAGCATTTTTTGTCTGTTGTTTACATCAATATCAATAGAATACTTTCTCATTATCTTCAATGCATCATCAAGTGCATGGAAATATCCTGAAATGATTTGAGTAGGATGGATTCTTCTTTCCAACCATGGTGCAGTGATTGTCAATAATTCCCCAGCTTTAAATCAAAAGATTAATTATTTGATTTATAATGGGATAAATGATTATAAAGGGAAAATAAAAAGAAAGATTAGTAATTAATTTTATAAAGTTAAAATCAGCCAAAAAATAACAAATTAAATTATTAATATTAGAGGTATTTGTTTATATAAAGCTAAATGGGATATTAATTTTATTTCTGACAACATACTCAAATATTTTCCTCATAATATCTTTATAATTTTACTTTATTCTTTTTACCCAAAATAATAACAGATGTAGTTCCATCTCCTACTTCTTCATCTTGTGTTTTGCTCAATTCAATCATAGATTTAGCAGCAGGATGATTTACATTAATTTCTCTCAAAATTGCATTTCCATCATTGGTGATTACAAGAGATCCCATAGGTGTAAGCAACATTTTCAACATACTTCTTGGTCCAAGACATGTTCTAATGATATCAGATACTACCTGTTAAAATTATTTGAATACCGAATGAATTTATTTAATTATAAATGGAACAAAATACTTTGGCTGCAGTAATATTAGATATTTGAACTTCTCTTCCACTTTCTCTTTTAGTTTGTGAATCTTTTTTTTTGAAAATATCAAGAATAAAAATTTTGTTGGAAAAAAATTATTTTTTATTTTGTTTTTCATCGAGTCATTTTCAATTTATATTAATGAGTCATTACTTAATACTATAACAGGAGATTGCATTATTAAAGGGATGAATAAATTTCCTTTTTTTTTTTATTTGAAACTATAATATAAAAAAAAGAAAAGATTATTACACTCTATTCTTTGCATTTCCCAGAATAAACAACCTTCAAAGAAAATCAATGAATATATATTATCCATTTTATCTTGTTTTACATTTGTTGTTCCTAATAATACACAACTTGATTCTATTCTATCAAATATTGAAAGAAAATTTGATTGAATTCTTCTATTTCAACACTGATACTCAACAGAAAACAAAGATAATCAATTCAATTGTACATTTTGAAAAAAAGCCAAAACATCTTGGTATTGTATTAGGAAATAAAAAAGAAAGAGCGAAAGTGAAGAATATTTCTCAATTGATAATCTGGAGTTCTTTGTGTGATGTTGCTATAATAACAATTTTAGATTCAAAAGATGAAGGGGAAATTGATTTAGCTGAATTATCAAAATATATTTTGGAAAAATCAAACTTCTTTCTCAAAGATAGCAAAATAAAAAGAATAAAGATAATGAATTCCGAATCTATATTAAGAATTGACTTGATTAAAAAAGTGATCAAAATAGAAAAAAGAATCTTCATTGAAAACAAGCAATTTAATTTCACTGAAACAAAACAAAAAGAATTTAAAACTGATAACAACAAAATTAGAATAAATATTATCACACAAAAGGAATCAAGGGTTGATTTTGTTGAAATGATAAAAAATTGCGGAGAAACTATGAAAGAAAGCCAAAACAATTTTTTTAGTTTTAATGAAAGTGTAATAAGATCAAATTTAAAAGGAGTCAACCCAAAATATCCTGACCCTCAATTAATTCTTACGTTCAGTACTAATTTAACTACATCAGGATTTCTTCCGTTTCATATTTACGCTTCTGAAATATTGTAATTTTTTTTAAACTTTAAGTTTATTGTTTATAATCTTTTTATGACCAATTAGGCACCTTAGAAACATTAATTCTTTTACTTGTTTTTCTTTTTTAAGTTGTTTATCTTCTTTTGCTAAATGTCAACAAAGATGGGGAAAATAAACTTTCAATGAAAAATTTGTTTTACTTTTTTGATTTACTTTTATCTTTTTAATGATTTATTTGGAAGATCTCATCTTCTTATCATGATCAAACAAATAAAATTTACGAAAAAAAAAAAAATGAAGATATTCAAAATAGACTTTAAAAATAAACTGTTCAATAAAAATCTCTTCAAACCTTTCAACAAAAAATTTAATTTCAATTGGATAAAATTCAATGGATTTCACTCATCAATTTCTATTGTTTGATCAATTTTTTCATTAAAAAAAATTCTCATATATTTAATCAAATCCCTTTTTCAAATTCAAAAGATGGCAAAAAATTATTACGAAATATTGGAATTACCAACAAATTCTTCAGAGACAGAAATAAAGAAAGCATATTATAAGGTATAAAAAAGAATTATTTGAAAAGAAAAGTTTTTATTTGTTGCATAATGGCTAATAATATCAAATTTAAGAAAGCAAAATTATTTCATCCCGATACAAATAAGAATGATCCTAAAGCAAAAGAAAAATTCGCAGAAATAACGAATGCATATGATGTATTGAAAGATGAATCGAAACGAAAGGAATATAATAGAAGTCTAAACAATAGACAATATACATCAAGATCAACACAAAATCAATACTATACCAATAATACAAATACAACCTATCAAAGAACGAGATATACATCAAGAGATCATGATAGAGATAGGACATTCTGGAGCGAAGGAGAGTTCATCAAAGAGTTTCAACAAAACATAAGGGATTTCCAGAGCGGAAATTACACCAAAACAGGAAGGAACAATGACGCAAGATCCTCTTATTATAACAAGAAAAACGGAAATACCAATAATACCAAAACTAAAAACGAGAACTTTTGGGAAGGTTTCGAGAATTGGAAAAGGGAGGGACAAAAAGAAGACATCAAAAAAGAAAAATCAAAATCTGAAAAGTTTTGGCAGAGGATGTTTGACAAACTCTTTGAGGAAGTTCCTTCTAAGAAAACTAGAATTGCTTATGATATGCCTTCCAGGTTTATTTTGTCATATGACGCTTACAGAAAAGTCATCCAGACTTATTTTGAGGACAAGAATGTTGCTTCTGTGTTTCTTTTTTATGATGTTCTCACTTATCATACAAAAGACAATAATTTCACTGTAAATTATCGAATGGATTTCGACACTAAGGAGCATGTTTTGGAAGACAAGTTTAGACAGAGTATGGGTATTATCAAGGACAAAGAGAATGTTTTTTCTATTTTTTTGCGTCCTTGGTATAGCTCTCACGAAATTATTGAGAAGAATGGATCAAAGTACAATGCTGTCAGACTTTCTATTTTTGGAAAAACAAGATTCACTTTTTACAACAATGATTATGAGGTTGTTGCCCAATCTCGTGTTTTCCCTCTTGACCAAACTAGTTTTGCAGTGAATACTGACAAATCCTCAATAAGTGAACCTATTTTCATTACTATGTTGATTTCTCAGTATATCAACCATCGAAGAAGGAACATTTTGGTCAGGTTTTTTGATCATATCCTCGCTTTTTTCTCTGTAGTTATTAGAATGTTAAAAAAATAATTTATTTATTAAAATACATATTTAAAAACAAACTCTCGTTTCTATCCTTCAAATTTTTCTTTCATCTAAAATTCTTAATAATTAATTAAAAAATAAAGATTAAAAAAAATAAAAATTGAAAATAAATAAAAAAAATTGGTATAAATTCGGAAAGGATTATAATGATAGATAAAGATTCCAAAATTGAATCATCTTCTTCAGATGGGAATTGGGATAAAGAAAAAGAAGAGTTGCAGAGGATCATCCAAGAACAAAAACAGCTCATTGATCATCAGAAGAAGGAAATCGAGATTTTGGAAGAAAGAATAGAATTGCTGGCAAATGTTGATGGTAAAAAGAAAATATCTTCTTTGTTGGACGATTTAAATTATAATTAAATTGAATCTGTACGAATATATTTTAGAAGAATCTTTAATTGATGGAAGAATTTATTCTCAATATTCAACCAATCATCAATTGAGAATCTATTATAATCTGTTTGGAAGCCTCCCCAAATTTAAGAATCACTTATTCTTTAATATTTGATTAAAGATACCAATTACTATTAATAATAATGATATAACTCCTATTGATGGAGTTTTGCATTGAATATCAACCATCCTTATCAACTCCCAAATAAATTTTTTTATTAATCTTTTTTATATCCGCTAAGATGGAACAAAGATATTGATGGAAGAACCCACAAAATTGTTCAAAGTAAGACAAAATACTAAAAGAGTATTTGGAAAAGGAGAATTGGTGTTCAGGAGAAAAATCTTTGCTGTAAAAAAAAATTTTTAATTTTTTATTTTGAAATTATAAATTCTCTGAAAAATTTCTATATTTTTATTCAATATGTAGGAATGGGGGATGAGAGAGACAACAGGAGATAACTGGGCATTATTATTGGATATCTCACCAATATATGACGAAAAAATAAAGCCATGGCAAAAGAGAGATTGCATGCCAGGAAGGTAAAAAAAAATCAATCTTTTTTACTTAAACAAAAACATTATCAAATTAAATTAATTTTTTTTTTATTTTTCAGTGTTCACCTTTGCAGAAAGGATCTTTTACATAATAGACTCACTTATAGGGAAAACAAGTTTGGAAGCAATATTTACAATTTCTGGTCCAAAAGTTTCTTGTTGCCTGATGAGTTTGACAAGTTCAAAGATTATTTCTCCAAATTAGAAAAACCTATCCCATTCATCTTGAAAGGTAAAAAAAATAAAATAAATAGAAAAATTAAAAAAATTTGGTTTGATCTAAAAATAATTAAAAAATAATTCTCAAAATAATTTAAAAATAATTTAAAAATAATTTAAAAATAATTAAAAATTTAAAAAAATAATTAAAAATAATTAAAAAATAATTAAAAATAATTAAAAATAATTAAAAATAATTTAAATAATTGGGAGAAAAGAAACATACTGTGGAAATGGAATCAATTCCTATTTCTAAATAATTAAAA
>JAMYWO010000116.1:68950-95816 GCA_024220525.1 Cochliopodium minus | reverse complement strand
TTATTTTTTAAAAAGGAAAACTGATGAGCTACATTTCAAGCAGCCAAGAAGAAGCAACAGAAAACAATGAAACAACAGAGACAGACGGACCAGTCAACGTAAAGAAAGCACTCGCCCACAAGTTCCCTTCGCACAAAATAAAATACGAACAAAAAGACCTCATCCTTTACAACTTGTCCATTGGTGCTTCTTCTGAAAATGTCACTGATCCTACTCAATTGAAGTTTACTTATGAAAACAGTTCTGATTTTACTGCCATTCCTACCATTGGTACATTTTTCTTTTTTTAAAAAAAATTCTAATTATTTCTTATTTTCATTACATTTTTTACATTTTTTTTTTATATTGTTTTATATTTATTTTTTAAATGTTTTACATTTATTTTATTTTTTATTTTAAAATTTGTCACTCGAGATTTGTTTTTAATTTAATCTCATTTTAAATATTTTTTTAATTTTATTTGTTCCATATTTATTTTTTACATAATTATTCAAGATTTATTTTTATTTTTAAATATTACTCTTGAATTTTATTTTGTTGAATTTTAATTTTAATTATGTTTAAAATTTTTTCTATTTTATCTCATTTTAAAAATCATTTTTAATTCTTTCTTAAAATTGTTAAATAAATAGGAGTTGTAATGGTGAGACTGATTGATATAATTAGTGGAGGATTTCCGGGAATTAGATTCAACCCTATGATGTTGTTACACGGGGAACAATACCTCGAAGTCCGCAAACCTCTTGCACCAAGCGGAACTTTGGAAATCTTTCCTAGTGTCTCCAGTATCTACGGTGAAAAAAAAAAATAATAAAAAAATTAATATAGAAAATTAATCATCAAAAAAAATATTTAACAAAAAAATAAAAATGTTCGAAACAAAAAAAATAAAAAAAAATAAAAAATAAAAAATCAAAAAAAATGTTTAAAAAAAAATTAAAACAAATGAAAAATCATGTTCGAAATTCAATGAAAATAATTGAAATATTTTTAAGATTTAAATTTTTTTAATTTTTTTAATTTTTTCAATAGACAAAGGAAATGCAGCATTGTTGAATTTGGATACAATCGCAAAAGACGAGAAGGGAGAAGAAGTGTTCTACAACAGATTCAGCATGTTCATTAGGGGTATTGGTGGGTTTGGTGGAGAAAGAGGTCCTAAACCTCCTTCCTATGATCCTCCTCAACGCCAACCTGATGCTGTTCACCAAGAAAAAACCATGCAAAGTCAAGCTTTGTGGTAAAAAAAATTAAAAAATATTTTAAAAAGAAAAAAAAAATTTTATTTTTACTGATAAAAAAATAGGTATAGACTTGCAGGAGGAGATACCAATCCGCTCCACATCGTAATTAGTTTTTCAACATTTTTTATTTTTTTTTTTTAATTTTATTTATTTTTTTATTTTTATTTTTTATTCTTTATATTTTATTATTAATTTTTTTATCATTATTTATTTATTATTTATTTTTTTATTTTTTTATTTTTTATTTCTTTTATTTTTATAAATCTTTTAATTTTAAATTATCTTTTATTAATTAGGATCCTCAAATGAGTCAAATTGGAGGCTTCGACAAACCAATCCTCCACGGCCTCTGCACATTCGGCCACGCAGGAAGAGCAGTGATCCAACACTTCTGTAACAACGACACCAGCCTCTTCAAAAGCATCCGCGTCCGCTTCTCTTCCCACGTCTTCCCTGGTGAGACTTTGATTACTGAGATGTGGAAGATTGATGACGAGACCATCGTTTTCAGAACTAAGACCCTTGAGAGAGGCAAATATGTTCTTTCTAATGCTGTTGTCAAGTTGAATGTTTCTAAGGGAAAATCTAACCTTTAAAAAAAACTTTTTTATTAAATTAATTTTCTAATTATTAAATTAATTTTTATTTAATTGTTAACATTCTTTTCTAAATAAAGTGATGAACTTGAAAATGATTTTTGAAGTACGGAATCTCAATTGAGGAAGTGAATGATCATAATAACAATTAAAGTCAAAGTTGTTCTCAAATTTAATTGATCTTTAAACTAATTTTAAATTGTTTTGGTGAAATTATTTTTCTCAGTTTTTTTTATTAAAAAATAACTTTATTTTCAAACTTAATTAAAAATAAAAAAAGGCAAAATATGGATAATAAGAATGATCATGATGAATATAATGATTCTATTTCTGTATATAAAGATTATAATAGATTTGAAGAGAATAACAAAACTAAATCAAACGAAATTAGCATTTCCAAAATGAATTATGCTGTGAATGATATATTGGATAAAAAAGAAGATAAAGATGTATCACAAGAAGAAGGAGAAATCAATTTGATAGAGAAAAATAATAATGAAGAAATGGTTAAAACATCAACTGAAAGGCCAAAATTAAGTTATTGGTCCTCATTTATAAATATCCCAACAGAATATGTGTAAACAATTAAAATTAAAATACTTTTAATATTGCCAATCAGCTTCAATACAGTTAATTCATAGAATATCCTCTTATTATATAATTTTGTAACATTAAAATTAATCTTATTTTAATGTCTCAACAGGAGATCATTGTCATACAATTATTTGTGGGGAACAGAAAAATATATATTCCCTTCTAACGAAAATTTCGAAGAATATCTCGTGAAAAGAACCGGGATAGTGTATGATCAAACAAGAACATTAAGAATGACATCCAAATATCTGTATAGAGTGATCCAAGAAAACAGCATAGTGAGAGATAAAAAGGAATTGAAGGATATCAAAAGTATTTTCAAGTTATCCAAGACAAATTTCGGTATTGAAATCCATTGGAGGACAGGAGACAATTTTATTGAATATGAGATCGAGAGAAGAGATCAATTCATAAACAAATTGAAGCAATTGGACAATCTCAACAAATACGCAATAAATTTCGAAGAAAAATAAAAAAAAAAATTTGTAAAATAAACTGAAAAGATTGGAAAAAAAAAAGATTTATTTTTTGTATCGTTTGTTTTCTTTATATTTATCACGGGAATTACTCCTTTTTCTCTCATAAGGGCTTCTGTCTCTTCTCCTTTCATTCCTATCATATCTGTCATTCCTTTCATTTTGATATCCTCTGTCATAGTCCCTTTCATTCTTTCTGTTGTTTCTGTCATAATCCCTCTCATAATCAGGACTTTCTCTTTCATGATTTCTATTTCTACTGTTGTAATTATTGTTTTTATCGTAGTTATTGTTGTAATTTCTGTTTCTTCTATCATTGTCACTGTGTTTGGTGTATGATTTATTGTTTTTATCGTATTTAGAGTTCAAAGGCTTGTCTAGTTCATCATAATGGCCTTTATTATTATAGTAATCATTATTGCTTCTGTTATTATTGTTGTCATTGTTGTTATTGTATCTGTTTTTATTATATTTATTGTTATATTTTTTATTATTATTGTAAGAAAAATTATTATATTTATTATTGTTATTATTATTAAATTTATTATTATATTTCTTTGGAGTGTTCAAAGGAACATCCAAAACACGAAAAATACGCTCTGCAATGAGAGACTGGTCAACAGGAGGAACCAAGGTCGGATCCTCTATGTACAAAACTATCAATTTGAGAAACTGAAGCTGATTTTTTAAGAAAGAAATGTTGGTAGAGCGAATATACTCAATGAAAACTTTGTCATTTTGAATAAGAGACAAGGGAACTATCTGCAATACATCCTCTTTGTTTTCCACTTTTAGAGAATGCAAAGTGGTGTTAACCTAAATTAATGATTTTTTTTTTATTTTGAAATAGTTTGATTTTTTATTTATTTTAATTCTTTTTTTTTTTTGTATTTTATTTTTTATTTTATTTTATTATTTTATTTTATTTTTTTGTACCTTAAATAAATAATCCACCAAAAAATGATTTTTGTATTTCAACTTGTGACAAACAATGTACCTCTCACTATTAGCAGGACGACTGGTTTGAGGATTGACAATGGAAATCTCTTCAAACAAAAGGTAAGAAATATAAATGAGCCCCACTGTGAACTCTCTAAAATTATCAAACAGTTTGCAAACGAATGAACCGCCTTTTTTCAAACACAACAATGCTGTTATGAATTCTCCCAGTACCAAATGTTTCGATCTGTCTTCTTGGTAGTTTTCTTCTCCACTAGTATCTATTCCCTAATAAAAAAAATAAAAATAAAAAAATAAAAAAATAAAAAAAATAAAAAAATAAAAAATAAAAAAATAAAAAAAATGAAAAAATAAAAAATAAAAATAAAATTAATAAAAATTATTTAAAAAAAAAATTTAAAAATCAAAAAATAAAATTTAAAAATAAAAATAGATTAAATTTAAACTTTTAAAAATCATAAAATAAATCATGAAATTTTAAACTTCTAAAAAATCATCACGAAAAAAATAATCTTTTTTTTTTTTTTTACACCATCAGCCATGAGAAGATCCAAACCAACATGGTTAGTTTCTTCATTAACAAGGCGATCCAAACATCTGATATTGCATTCTTTGGTGACATCACCAGTGTCATCTTCACCATAAGTGATGCGGAAGTTTTGGATAGCGTGAATCATGGAATCCCCCGCTTTGAAAGTCTCCACCTTCCAATCCAAATGAGGACTCTCACTTTTTATCGTCATTCCCCATCCCACTGCCCTATCTTTCATTCTGTAAAATATATACTCTGTAAACCCTCCTATTAATTTCAAAAACAATTATTAATAAATCAAGATTTATAAATTTTAAATTGGGAAAAAAAATTATTTATTATTTTAATTATTTTTTCATTGTTAATAATTTTTTAATTTTTTTTGAATTTATTCTTTAGAAATTTTTTTATTTTTTTTATTATTTTTTTATTGTTGATAATTTTTTTTTTGATTTATTTTTAATTTTTTATTAAATTTAATATTTTTTTTTTATTTTTTTTTACTATTTTTTTATTGTTGATAATTTTTTTTGATTTTTTATTAAGTTTTTATTATCATTATTTTTTTGATTTTTTTTTTATTATTTTTACCAGGTCCAGCTGCAATATCAGCGAAATAAAATTTATTTTTACTTTCGTTTCCTTCACCATTATTCTCATCAATTAGTTTTCTATTTTCAATTTTGGTTGGGAAATGACCAGTAAAGTTGATCATGGTATCCACCGAAGCAATTTTCAAAGCCGCTCTGTTGATGAATATTCCCTTCCCTGCTCTTTCATAAGGATTACATGTGTTTCTTGCTCTACAAAATTGTTGCTCTGAAACTTTGTCAAATATAACCTTCAAATTTTCAAAAAAATAAAAAAAATGAAAAAAAAAAATAAAAAAAAAATGAAAAAATATTCAAAAATATTCAAAAATATTCAAAAATATTCAAAAATATTCAAAAATATTCAAAAATATTCAAAAATCTGGAAAATGAAAATTTTACTTTTGTATCAAACAAAATCTTTACGAGTTCTGGGTCACAAAAAAGACCATAATCCACATCATCTGTTTTCTAAAAAATAAAAATAAAAATAAAAATAAAAATAAAAATAAATAAAAATAAAAATAAAAATAAGAAAAAAAAATTTTGACCTCTCCTATTTTCATCCAACCCTCAATATCATCTTGTTTAAGTAAAACCTCCTTCTCAGATGAGATAAAAGAAATGAGAGTCATTTCATCAACATTGATGTCTAAAGTGGGTTGCTCGTGCTTTTGAGGCTTAATTTCGCTGAAATTGAAACCCAGTCCTGAGAGTCCTACTCTTGTTTGAACTTGAATCGGTTCTAACATCCCATCTTCATTTTTTCCCAATCCCTTTCCCAGATTTCCTCCTGCTAATTTCTTTTTTTTATTTTTAATTTGTTGAGAAAATTTTCAGAATAATTTTTGAATTTTTATTATGTATTTTGTTTGAATGATCTAGTCTTGAATCCTTGATTTTAATAGTTCATAATTTCTTTTTGAAAGATTTATTCCAAAATTCATAAAGGAATATCTTAATAATATCTTTAATTGAACATTTCATTCAATGGATTGATGTATTAATGTATTTTTAATCTATATGATATAAGAGGATATCTTCTTATATGAACCAAAACCAAATCATAAAAATAGAAAAGGTTGTTTTACAAATAATCTTTCTGCTTTAGTCAAAGGTCTATCATTCACAATATTATCCTTTTTATTATTCACATCATTTGGCTGAATATTCTCGGAGGAACCATTATTGGGATTCACATTAATTTCATTTGAAGGAATATTATCAATTGTTTCTTTGGTGTTTTTGTCATTCATTTTTTTTTTTTTTTCTAACTTCAATTAATAAAAAAAAAAAATGAAAGATCCAACAAACAAGAAAGACAATCTGGATAAATTTCTTTCGAGTATCGATTTCATATTACCTGCTGAACTAGGAACAATAGTTTTCTTATTATATGAAGTATTAAAAAAGAATGAAGAAACAAATACACTAGAAAAGTTATTGAACTCAAATATAGAAGAAAAAGGACTGTTAAAGTTATTTGGTAAATTAGGGTTCAAGGGAGAAAAACTCAAAGAAAATATGAAAATTTTGTTTGCAGAAATGAAAAAGGAAAAAGAGGAAAGGCTTCTAAAAAATAATTTATCAGAACACAAAACAAGGTTAACAAAAATTTTTTATTCTTAAGTTAATTTAAATCCCAAGAATAAAACAAAATAGAGATATGTTTTTAAAGAATTCTAGTTACACTTCTTCTCAAAAATTGGAAAACCACAGGATAGCAATATCGGGGCATCCTGTTTTTATTCAAGCAAAAAAAACTTTCCAAAAATTTAATAAAGAAGATGAAGGGCATAAGATTGGACAGGATTTAAAGAAAAATCAGTTACCTTTTTTTAGGAATAAAAATTTACCATTCTCGAAAATACATGAATCATTTTTTGGCGGATTCCTTGCTATAAAATTGAGCGAGCATTTTCCTTTAAAAACATTTATTCATCAATTTCCTTTGACCCATAAGAGTGAAGATCTTTTTCAATCCAACAAAAGCAAAATTTTAATGATGGAATTTGATGAAAAAGATAAATTAAATGAACCAACAGGAATAATAGAAGTTGGAAGAGGTCCCATGGTGGAATATTCATTTCAATAATATTTAAATTCAATTTTTTATTTCTTTTTAAAATCAAAGAATAAAGATTGCCAAAATCTGAGATTTTTTGATCTTAGTTTAAGAATTACCAACCATTCGAATCCTGCTTATTTATCTCTGTTGTGGAATGTATCTGACAAAGAGGGAGATTTTGGAAAGCTAATTTCTATTGCCTATTCTGTTGTTGCATTTGATCATTACACAGAAGACAAAAAAATTAAATCCTTCCCAATTTTCATCAAAACAAACCCTTCTGCTGAGGACGTTGAAAGAACTATTCAAAGTATGGTTGAAACATCAACCTACATTCTTGATAACAAACATACTTTTTATGGATGGGTTCCTTGTGGAAAGAATGTTGGAATAGATCTTCATTCACTTAAAGTTTTCAAAATTTATGACTATTTAGATAGGATACCCAATTATAGAAGAAAACCAGACTTGTACGAAAAGTATCTTTCCCAATTCAATTCAAAAATCGAAGAGGTGAATTCTGAATTCTTAATATTGACCTATGATCACATTCAAGGAAGTCATACACCTAAAATTGTTCTTCATTTGCTTGATTTTTGTAAACAACTTTTAATTCTTCACGAAGATAATGTTTGTCATGGAGATATTCGTCTATTCAATGTTATTTTCATAGATCTCAGGAATAAAAATTTACTTGAAAAAGCAAAGTCAAGTGCTGTTATTATTGATTACGATTATGCTCCCAATTTTTTATTGCCTCTTCATTATCAAAAAGTAAGTGATACGGTGAGACATCCTAGCGCAATAGGAGGTGCTGAAAAGAAGAAAGAACATGACACTTTTTCATTGGGAGAAATCATGAAATTCTTCACCCCTCAGAAAGAAGAATTGATCTACCAAAAGGCAATAGAAAAATTGTTGAAAAATGATTTGATAGGAGCTATTGATTATTTAAATAAAATACAAGAAATCGAAATCACAAGCTTCATAAAGATTGATGGAGAAAAAGAAAAGGATACGGGTTCCCCTGATAAAAAATATGAAATAGATAATTAATCTATCATAAATTGATTAAATAACATTATTTTACATTTTTTATTAATTTTTTTAATTTCATTTTTATTAATTTTTGTTTTTTATATTTTATTTAATGATTGATCAACAAAATAATAACAGAGCAATTATCATGTGATCCTATTTCAATGGCATATTGGCACAAATCATTGGCGAGTTTATCGAAATCGTGATTTTCATCCAACTTGGAAGAAACCCAATCCACAATCTGTTGAGCTCCCATAACATCAGTAATACCATCTAATTAAAAAAAAATAAATTTTTTTTCAAATTATTTTTCTTTTACTTATTATTTTTCTTTTTAAATTATTTTTTGTTAATTTTTTTTTCAATTTTTCAAACATTTTTTTTTATAGTGGAAAAAATAATAAATCTAACCACAACACATTACGATAAATCTGTCATCTTCTTGAAGAGTGATTTTGGAAATGTAGGGAATACAACTGAGAGGCTGTTCTTCCTGAGGTTTTTTGTCGACGCTTTTAAACTCTCTGTCTCCAAAAGATCTAGAAACAGCAATAACAGAATTTACCTTTTAAAAATTTAAAATAATCAAAAAAAATTTAAAATAAAAAAATAAAAAATTAAATTATTAAAATATTAAAAAAAGTATTCAAATGAAAAATTTTTAATATTTTTTTTACTCTTCCATTTATAACTTTCATTCCTGCATTTTCAATTCTTTTCTGTTCTATTTCGTCGTTAGGTTTGTGGGCAAAACTCAGAATTTCTGCTCTCCCATTTCTATTCAAAAAACAAGCAGCATCTCCCCTATCAAAATTTAATTTTTTTTGAAGAAAATAAAGAAAATAACAACAAATTAAATTAAATAAGAAACAGAATAAACGAAATAAAAAAAATTTAAAATTTTTTACACATTGCTAACAACTAATTCTTTGGTAGTACTATTAAATAATGCAGAAACACCTTTGTAAATATAAAAAAATAAAGTCATCTTAAACTCTTTTATTCATTTTATTTTTACAAGTGGATCCTGAAAAGTATGCTCTATCAAATCCATCGTCATAATCCTTTATTAAAAAAAAAAAAGAAATGATGAAAAATATTCAAAAATATTCAAAAATAAATATTTTTTTACTTCACAATGTTGTATGAATTTATAATCTTCAGTTTTGTATGCTTGTATTATTTCCTTTTCTTCAATTGGCTTTCCTTTTGTGTCTCCCAAAGTCTCGTCGAGCGTTTTGTGAAAATTCAAAGAAAACCATACTGCGCAGTAATCTGTTTCATGTCCATCAAATACACTTTTTTTTATTACAAAAAAAATAAATTTTAAATCCTTCTTTAAATATTTTTATTTATTTTAAAGTGATTGGTTTAAAAAAATTTCTTATAAACATAAGGGGAAATTTTTTTTTCTTTTTTAATATGTGTCTGGACCTCCAGACACATATTTTTAACACGATAAAANTTATATTTTTTTTTAAACTTAGGATTGACTGCCACTCTTGTGAGGGAGGACGGAAAAGAAAGGGATCTCAACCATTTAATAGGACCCAAAATCTATGAAGCAAATTGGATGGACCTGGCATCCAAAGGTAATCTAAATCATTTTTTATTTTTATTAATTATATTTTTTATTTTTTATTTTTATTTTTTATTTTTTATTTTTTATTTTTTATTTTTTTATAATATAGATCATACGTTCCAAGTTTCAAGTTGGGACCATTTCATATTGATGGGTTCACATCAGCAGGGTTCCTGTCTGGGGTTTTTGCTTTAACCAACGTTCTTCTCCTCCCCTTCACCTTCACCGACATCCCTTCCAAAACTCAAAACTTTACCCCTTACCAACCTCCCATGACCCCTAAAGGTAAAAAAAATGAAAAAAATAAAAAAAATAAAAAAAAATGAAAAAAATTGAAAAAAAATAAAAAATAAATAAATAAAAATAAAATAAAAAATAAAATAAAAATAAAACAAATAAAAATAAATAAAAAATTAAAAAAAATAAAATTTTTTAAAAAGAATATCCACCAATGATAACCACAATCGTTTTATTTTTCATTGTGATCACTGTTTTTTCTGTCTTTGAAACACTTTGTACACCTATCACCAACTTCTACTATCATTGGCAGACCAAACTTAACGGAATTTTATTGTTGGCGGCTGGTATGTTGTCTGTATTTACTTTTATTGGTAAAAAAAAAATTTATTAAAAAATTTTCATTTATTTTTATTTCATTTATTTTTGTTATTTTTTTTTTAAATATTTTAAAAGGACTGGGTATTTTGTCAAAGTCAAAAAATAAATTGGATGATCGTCTTCTTTTGATTATTGGGTTTGTTTTCATGATGTTAGCAATGGTGATCATTATTCCTTATCCTGGGTAAAAAAAAAAATAATTTTTAAATTTTCGTTTCATTTTTTCCAATTTTTTTTTTAAAAGAGAAAAATCACTTTATATGTGGCAATTTTTGTTGGCAGCTACCCTTTTGTCAATTGGTTATCCTATTAGTAGTGCTTTGGTTTTTTCTTTGTTTGCAAAAGTTATCAACCCAGTAGGACAAGGAACAAAGATGGTTAAAAAAAAAAATAAAAAATAAAAATTAATTAATTAAAAATTTTTTTTATTAAGGGTTATCTCACTGCTGTAGGATCTCTTGCTAGAATGTTGGGTCCTATTTGGGGTACCTATACTTTGAAATTGGGTACAGATGGTCTTCAAGCTCAAGTGGTGTTCATGATCACTGCAATCATTGTAGTAATTGGTTTCATTTTGATTTTGGCAACCTACAAATTGATGGTTCCACATCCTGATTATGATATTATAGATTCTAACATTGCCAACGGAATAACCAATTCTGTTCACTCTTTCACTGGTTCTGTTGGAAGTATCACAACTCCCAACGCCGAAGATCCAAGAAGTGGTTTACAAGATATTCAATATTAAAAGAGAATTTAAAAAATAAAGTTTATTTAAAAAAAACAAAAAAAATCAAAAATTTTTTTTATAATATTCTTTAATACTTGAAATAATTCCCTCTATTTATTTATTAGTACGTTTAACACCACCTTTACCAGGTTTTTTAGGTCTAGTAAAAGCAGTTTCCTTTTTCTCCTCAGGAGGATGCAAGTAATCAGTCATCAACTTATCGTTCCATTCTTCACCAGCAGTGATTTCGATTTTTTGGGAAGGTTCTACTTTATGGTTGATAGCATAAGTGACAGCAGTGCTCTTAACAGTACTGTACAACATTCTAGCTTTAACAGGAGAACCAGTAGGACAACAATAAATGAAAAGAATGCTATCATGTTCTATATTTTTTTAAAAAAAAATTAATTAAAAAAAAAAATGATTTTAATTTTTAATGTTTAATTATTTTAATTATTTATTTATTTTTTTATTTTACCATTTCCTTCGTGAGTGTGTTTCCATCTGAAGAGATGGTATGAAGGAATTTTAGCAGGAACTTTTCCAGGGAGCTCGGAGATGTCATGGATGGAGCCAGAGTCTGTCAACTCGATGGTCTCCTTTGGGATGTCCAAAGAGAGTTGAACATAGTTGATTTTACCTAAAAGTTTCAAACAAAAAATTAAAATTCAAAAAAAAAAAAATAAAAAAAAAATAAAATTAATTAAAATTAAAAATTAATTAAAATTAAAATTTTTTGATAATCAGAAATCAAAATGTTTTCCATCAAATATTTCGGATGTGTAGAATGATTTGAACATCATTTTATCAAAAGTAAATAAAAGAAAAAAGTCATATTAAATAAAACAATAAAATAATAAAATTAAAAAAATTAAAAATTAAAGAAAAAAAAATTACCACTTGCCAAATCATTTAATTTATTACTTGCATCACCAGACAAAGGAAATTTGACACTGACATTGTCACCACTGGTCAAGCTGCTACCTCTTTCTTGATTCTCCAACTTGTTCTCGTGTTGGATTTGAAGCTCTGTCTCACTCAACACCTTTACACTTTTCACTTCCCCCAAAATTGTAGCAACGGTTACTTCGTCCTTTTCTGATGCATGAATTTCTGTAATTATAAAATGAAAAAATAATTTGTTATTTTAAATCTATTTTTTTTATTTTTTTTTTAATGTATTATTCGCAAACAAATTTAATTTTTTTTCAATAAAATGATTCAAATGATTTATAACAATCAATATTTTATCAAAAAAAAAAATCATATATCGATTATCGTCACAAATATAATTTTTAATTGTCAATGTATATTGGTATAGTATTAATTTTTCTTTATAAATATCAAAATTAAAATTTTTACGAATCATAAAATATATTATATGAAATAATTTGATATTGAATGATAATAGAAATGATTGACTATATTAAAATACAACAAAAGGATGATTATAATTTATTTACCTTGTGTGAAATATGAATAACCCAATCCCTTTTTCAAATTGTCTCTACTACTTGCATACAACATTCTAGATTTGACAGGGGATCCATCAGGAACGTAGGAGATGAAGATCCATTCGAATCCCAATTCTTCTACAACGTTTTTGGAATCCTTTCTGAACAAAATGTAGCAAGGTTCTTTTGGTTTCAATTCATTTGAAACATCATTCATATCTTTTTTCCAAAGTTATTTCAGTGATTTTTAAATATAAATATATATATTCAAAATATCAAGATTATAAAGAGATGTATATCAATAAAAAAATTTCTTTTTTACCAGATGTTATATCTCCCAATTTATGTTCTTTTACACTATTCAAGATCTCTATATTTCAAAAATATAAAAATATTAATTTAAATTTATACAGTATAAAATTTTTATATTTTTTCTTTACCAGGCTCAACTTTGAAATCTATTTCTACTCTCAGCCATCTTATTTGTCCTATTGATTAAAGAATAAAAATTATGAAATTTTTTTTATATGTTATAAATCAGAAATACCTTCAGTTCTTGCTTTTGCGAAAGCATTTTCTAATTCTTGTGAACATTTAATACCACTAGAATGTGTCATTGAAATAAATTTTGCTTATTTTTTTTTTTTTGAATTAGAAAACTTCAAAAAAGATTGAATCGATTCAAACAACCATATCAACGATTATGATATTATCTCGAGTATTTTTCTTTTCTTTTGAATATTTAATTTTAGTTGTAAATTCATTAAAACAAGATTGAGATGAGAAATGAACTATCAGATTTAAAAAACAAAAAATTTGGGAATAAAGTTTCTCAAATGATTGATTTTGATTCACAAGAGCTGATTTGAATCCCAAATATAAAAAAATAAAAAAAAAAAAGAATTTAATTATGTCTTTGAGATTTGATGGAAAGGTAGTTATTGTGACTGGAGCTGGAAATGGGCTTGGAAAAACATATGCTCTTTATTTCGCAGAAAGAGGCAAACAAAAAAATAAATCCAAATTCTTCTAAAATGATTTCATATTCATTCGATAATATCACAGATGTTATTTGAATTAATCAAATTGTCATAATGTGGGAATGAATATTCCCCATATAAATATGCGAGATATAGAACCTAATTAACAAAATTTTTTTTCTTTTAAAGGTGCAAAAGTAGTTGTGAATGATTTGGGTACCACAACTAAAGGCGAAGGAAAATCATCACAAGCAGCTGATGCAGTAGTTGAGGAAATCAAGAAGAAGGGAGGAGAGGCAGTAGCCAACTATGACAGCGTAGAATTTGGAGAGAATATCGTAAAAACTGCAATTAATGCATTTGGAAGAGTGGATATCCTCATCAACAATGCGTAAAAACCAAAGAAAAAAAAGAAAAAAAAAATTTAGAAAAAGATTTGAGAATATAAAAAAATTCAGTTAAAATATATAAAATGATATAATCTGATTAATTTAAGAATTTTGATTTCATCTTTACATTTTATAGTGGAATCTTGAGAGATGTAAGTTTTGTCAAAATCACCGATAAAGATTGGGATTTGATCTACAAAGTGCATTTGTATGGAGGTAAAGATATCTTAACATGAAAAAAATTTCAATATTTATAATTATATTAAATATAAAAAAAAATTTTTTAGCATACAATCTCACCAAAGGTAATTCATCCCCCAATCAACTCTACCTCTTTTTTTTTTTTTTTTCGAAAAAATTTCATTAAACGTTTCTATTTATTAGCTTGCTGGCCATATTTTAGACAACAAAACTACGGAAGAGTAATCTTCGTTACATCTGCAGCAGGTGATACTAAATATTTTTTGATATTTTTTTAAATTTTTAATTCATTTTTTTTCAATTTTTTTTTTTTATTAAGGTTTGTATGGTAACTTTGGACAAACCAACTACAGTTCTATGAAATTGGCTTTGGTCGGTCTCTCCAACACTCTTTCCCTTGAAGGTGCAAAGAACAACATCAACGTCAACACAATTGCTCCTGTTGCAGGATCAAGAATGACCGAAACTGTATTATTTTTTTATTTTTTTATTTTTTATTTTAAAATTTAAAATTTTTTTTTGAATTTTTTTGAATTTTTTTTTTAAAAGGTTATGCCTCCAGAGTTGATTCAAGCTCTTAAACCAGAGTATGTAGCTCCATTAGTTCTCTACTTGTGCCATGAAGATACTAAGGAAACTGGTGGTGTCTACGAAGTCGGTGGGGGATGGGTAAAAAAAAATTAAATTAAATTTTATTTTTATTTCTCTTAATTTTCTATTTTGAATTTTTAATTTTACACTTTTTTTTATTATTTTTTAGATTTCAAAAGTAAGACACGAAAGAAGTTTGGGTTATTACGATCCTAAGTTGACTACAGAGTCTGTCAAACAAAACTTTGCGAAGATCCTCGACTTCACAGATTCCGAACATCCTACCAAAACCAGCGACTCTGTAGGTAAATAAAATAAAATTCTTTAAAAAATTTTTTATTTTTTATTTCTTCATGGATTAATATTTTGATTTATGAAATATTTCTTTATTATCTATTATTTGTTATTTGTTATTTGTTATTTGTTATTTGTTATTTGTTATTTTTATTTTTTATTTTTATTTTTTATTTTTTATTTTTTATTTTTTATTTTTTATTTCAAATTTTTTATTTTTTATTTTTTTATTTTTTATTTTTTATTTTTTATTTTTTATTTTTTATTCTTAATTTGTTTCACTAATTAGGTATGGAATATTTACATAATAAGGGAATAATCTACAGAGATTTGAAACCGGAGAATGTATTTTTTTCTAATTAATTTAATTTAATTATTTTTTTCATTTTTTTATTTTCATTATTTTTATTTTATTTGTATTTTTTTCTATAATTTTATTTTTTTATTTTTTTATTTAATTATTTTAATTATTTTAATTATTTTTTTATTTTTTATTTTTATTTTTCTGATTTAATTAATTTAATTTTATTTTTTTAATTTTATTTTTATTTTTATTTTTATTTTTTTATTTTTTTATTTTTTTCTGTCAAGATTTTGATTAGAAGGGACGGACACATTTGCATGACTGATTTTGGTATCTCGAAAGAAGGGCTCACTGCATCCAACGACAGAACTGCAACTTTTTGCGGAACACCTGGTAAAAAATTAAAAAAAACAAAAAAATAATAAACAAAAAGTAAAAAATAAAATGATTTAAATTAAACTTTTTTGTAGAATATTTGGCTCCGGAAGTTCTTGAGGGTAAGAAATATGGGAAAGGAGTAGACTACTGGTCATTCGGAACTCTAATGGTATTTTATTTTCTCTTCATTTTTTGATTTATTATTATTCGTAATTTTTTTATTTTTTTTTTATTCATAATTTCATTAAAATTTGTTTTTTATTTTATTTAAATTTAAATTTTTTTAATTTTTATTTTCGTATTTTTTTTTATTTTTTTTTATTAAAAGTACGAAATGTTGACTGGGTTGCCTCCTTTTTATTCACAAGATCTTCAAGTGATGTACCAAAAAATTTTGGGTGCCAAATTGATCATTCCTGATACCATGAACAAGGATGCTGCTGATTTGTTGTGTTTGTTGCTTGACAGAAATCCCGAAAATAGATTAAAAGGTAAAAAAATAAAATAAAATAAAATAAAATAAAATAAAAATAAAAATAAAAATAAAAATAATAATAAAAATAAAAAAGTAAAACAATTTAAAATCAAAATAATATGTTTAAGAAAAAATTAAACAAATAAAAATAAATTAAACAAATAATATTTAAATTAAAATATTGTTCAAAAATTAATGTAATACAATTTAAAATCTAAAAAAAAAAAATTGAAAATATTTCATTCAAAAATTTATGAATAAAATAAAAAATAATTAAATTTAAAATTAAAATTACTAAAATAAAAATTAAATTATATCAGATCCTAAAGATATGAAAAACCATGCATATTTTGCTAACATTGATTGGGACAAACTTTATAAACTCCAAGTGACACCTCCCTTCAAACCAAAAGTCTCTGATGAAAAGTCCACAGAGATGATTGATCCTAGCTTCACCGAAGAAAATCCTGTGAGTGATTCTGATAATGAAAGTGAAGAGAAAGTGATGGATGTTGGTAAAACTAGCAATGAATTTGAAGGTTTCACTTATGTTTCTCAAAATAATCATCTTAATTAAAAAAAAATAATTTTAAGGAAAATCAATATTTGTTTCAAAAAAAAAAAAAATTTTTAATAAATATATTTTGTGTTCAATTATTTCTTGGTTTTTGATAATTTTTCATTTAAACAATCTAGAGGAGTTTTGTTTTTGTTATTGAGAGTATTGGAATGGTTGGAAGATAAATTAAAGAGGATGTTGATTGCACTAAAATTAGCAAATTTATTTTTGCTAATAAGATGGAGAGGAGTATTTCCCTTGTGATCTCTAAAATTTAAATCAGATTTATTCTCAACTAAAAACTGAATTATTTCTACAGAAGGAGATTCATTCCTACAATATTCATGCAAAGGAGTTCTTTCAAAATTATTTCTACCATTAATCCTGCTTTTTTTTTCTACTAAATATTTGATTATTTCCAATGTTACTTTTTTATTTTGACAACAAACATGGAGAGGAGTTTTGTCGAAATAATTGTTACTATTTACATTTAGTTTGTTTTCAATGAAAAGTTTGATCGTTTCAAAAGAAAGATTGAAATTTTCACAAACAAGATGTATCAAACCATTCCCATAATTATTATCTATAAACTGATTCTCAATCAAATACTTTATAATTTCAAAAGTTGCATCAGTATTTCTATTAGAAGCGATACACTCACAAGGATTTAACCCAATTTTATTTCGCGTGTACAAATCCGCTTTTCTATCGAGGAAATATTTTACAATGTCAAGAGAAATGATTTTCTTTGTACAAACGAAATGAAAGGGAGTTTGTTCGTCTGACCCAAAGAAATTGATGTTACATTTATTTTCAAAGAAATATTTGATCATTTCAAAAGAAACAAAATCATTCTTAGAAAAGTAATGTAAAGGAAGATAACCCATTGAATCAATAAGTTTAAGATCACTCTTGTTTTCAATTAAAAACTTGATTATTTCAGTTGGATCAAATTCTTTTATCTCACAAAATAGATGCAAGGGAGTTTTGTGATTTTCATTTTGAATATTTAAGTTGGATTTGTTTTCCACTAAACACTTTACCATTTCGAAATCAACACTTTCATTTTTAGAAAGGAAATGAAGGGGAGAATCACCATTCATGTAATCGACCATATTTAAATTGGATTTGTTTTCAATGAGACACAAAATTATTTCATTGGTTACTTTTTTGTTTTGGCAAGCTAGTAGAAGAGGGGTTTTCGATTTTTCTTTTAATATCGATGAATTTTCATTAAATTCGGTCGATTCACACAAACATTTCAAAAGATCAAGCTTTAAAGTTTCTTTCCTGCACAAAATCTGAAGGGGAGTTTCTCCCTCCTTGTTCCTCACATTGAGATCAGATTTATTTTCGACAAAAAGCTTGACAATATCATACGAAACAACATCTTTTTGGAAATAAATGTGAAGAGGAGTTTCATTAGCTTCATTTTTCATATTCACATTCATTTTACTTTCAATCAGAGTCTTCATTAATTCAATTTGAGCGAGATCTCTTTGGAAGATCATGCAGAAAATTGGAATTTCGCTCGTTTCTTTGTTGTTGGAGTAATAGAATGGAGAGTCTTTCATTCCTAGATAGACTTTGTTGATTTTTGATTTTTTGAAATTTGCTTTAAAATCACTCAATGTCGATTCAATCGTGTATCCCCCCTTCTTTGCAATTACCTTTGAAAATCATGAAATGATTAATTAATTTTATGAAAAAATTAAAAAAAATTAAAATTAAGAAAAATTAAATGAAAGAATTTCCTTTGTTTATTTTTGAAAAAAAAAAAAAAAGAAATGTTACGGGAATTCCTATTTTGGTTAATCCAATATTATGTACAAGAGTTCCAAAAAGGGAAAATGAATCCTCCTTAGATTTGATTTTGTGGATTTTCTCTATGATTTGTTCGGGATAAATCCACTCTCCATCCTTCTGCTCATTAAGAACATTAACAAGATGATGTGTCATGTTTTTTGGGCTCATTTGATGAGTAGAAAGGATCAAATACATCCCCAAACGACAGAAATTCTCGAGTGATGCAATTCCTTTAGGTTGAGCAAAAGACCTTGCTTTAATTGAAAATTCTCCATCGTAAACCCCATCAATGATGATAAGTTTGTGCGTGAAACTTGATTCTGAAACTTCTTTCATGAATTCCGATATTAATATTCCCGTAGTTTCATAGTTTTCAACATCGAAGTCAGAAGGACATAGGTAAATCTGATTATCTCCCTTCAAAAAAACTTTCCCTGAAAAATATACTACCAACAATGATCTTTCCGCCTTCTTCTTTGGTATTTCCAAGAAATGTTCATATATCTCCTTTTTGGTGTTGTTTATCGATTCCTTCATCCCGAATCCTCTTTCCTCTAATATCTCCTTCATCTTTCTTGCATCTTTTATGCATCCATCAACTTTATTCTCCATCCTTTCATACTCATCTATCCCTATCATCAATCCTTGAATATCTGTATACACATTCATCCTTATTTCTTTACCCTTTAATTGAAATA
Source organism: Cochliopodium minus (assembly GCA_024220525.1). NCBI lineage: Eukaryota > Discosea > Himatismenida > Cochliopodiidae > Cochliopodium > Cochliopodium minus. The sequence goes on along the minus strand of JAMYWO010000116.1, from coordinate 76,656 downwards.
TTGACATATTTAAGAAATATAAAAAATGTTTAACGGGCATTTAAAATTTAATAGTATTTCAATCATCAATTTAGATTATTACATTTTTACAAGATGAATCTCCATTCATTTTATTTTATTTTCACACCTTTTAAAAATATTTATTTTTATTTTTTTTTTTGGTCAATTATACGAGTTATACTAACTGTATTGAAATCTTGTAGATCTTTCAAAAAGAAATTACTGTGGTTATAAAATGAATGAAACCAAACCTTTCATCATGTCTTCAATATCAGAGAAATGATATACATAATAATAAATCATTATGATGTTATTTTTGGATGTATACAATGCGAAAAGGATATTTCGTTCCAACAATTAAATTCTTTTTATTGTTTTAATATAATGATAAGGTTTTTTGATTTGCTTGTATAAAATTGGTTTTTTTTTTATTTTCTCTGCTTCATTTTAAAAAAAAAAAAAATAGAGATTCTCTTTTGAATAACGAACAAAAAGATCAAAATTTTCTCAAATAATAAAGAACTAGAAATGAGTAGCAAAAAGAATACATCATGGAAAAATGTAACGAAAGGAAAGAAAAAGAAAAAAACGAATCAAAATGAATTGTTGGCCAATGAAGAAAATGCAAGCAACATCAATCCATTTTCCAACCAAATGATTGAAGAAATGAGTGAAGGTGGAGATTTATCTGATTCTTCAGTTCATAGTGTATTTGTTTATGGAGTATCAAAGATGCAAGATAAAGAAATCAAAACCTTTTTCACAGAACAAGTAAAAGAATAAATATATACTGATATACTCTTATATATTAAAATATATAGGGGAATAGAGGAGTTTAAAATGATTAATTTCCCAAATATCATTGTGATACTATACCAATTCCCTATTAATGTCACATAAATATAATTACATTATCCATCATGCATAAAATAATCTCAATCATAACCTATTAAACACATATCCATAAACTAATCATGCTTCAAACATCAAAATCGGATAAATTATTCAAAAAAAAACATTTATTTATAGGGAGCTAAAGTAGCTCAAGTGAAAAGAACAAAGAAATCAGAAGGATGCATTGTCACCTTTTTCTCTGCAACAGATGCCAAGAAATTCTCCCACTATAATTGCAAATATAGGGGTAATATGCTCTCCATCAGGCCTTACAGAGCTCCTGGTGAATATTGGCAATCAGTAATTAAGAAACAAGATTTTCTCTTAACCAAATTGCAAACTACGCAAACTGCAAAAGGGATAAAGTAAAAAATCTTTTTTTTTGATTCATTGAGGATAATTTAATCAGCATATATAAATGGATATATCACTATTTTCTTTGTTAATAATCAAAATCATCAATCATATTAATTTAATTATTTATTCCTTAAAGTGATTAAATCACCAATATCCAAATTTAAAAATGATTATTGTGTAATCTATTGATCCTTAATTCAATCATTCTCATACTCCATTCTCTTTTCTTTCAAAATATTAATTTTCTTTGTAGAATTCAGACTGCCAGAAGCAAATTGCCTATGATCTTGGATTTTGATCAAGAATACAAGTGGGAGGTGTTGATCAAGAATGTATCAGATCAAACCATAGGAATCTCCAAGGTGGATACACCCCTCATGAACAAGAAATGGAGGGTCTATGATTTCATCACGATCAAATCAAAAATATTGCAACCAGGAGAGCATCATGCCATCGATATTAACTTCAAATCTCGCCACGAAGGTATTTCCCCAAAAAAAAAAAAAAAAATTTTCACTGAATTATCTAAAAATTAATAATAAAAATTTAATCAAATAATCTGAATAGGTATCCACAGGCAAATCGTTGTTGCATTTTTCGATAATGGGACCCATCTTTTGTGGAACGAAATCATTCAGGTAGGAAATTCGGAAGACATAGAATTTTTGAAGCCATTGACGGAATACAAGGAATACGAGCCAGAATACTACATGAAAAGAGTTGTCAATGCATTCGTCCCCCAAAAGACAATGAGAGATCAATTTCATCCTCACACAGAATCCAACTATGTTGTACAATTAAAAGAGTACGAGATTCCATCCTACATCCAAGTAAATAAAATAAAAAAAAAAAATTAATAAAACAAAGTAAAAAATTAATATCATTTAAATTTTTTTTGAAAAAACATTACCATTTATCTTTTTTATTTAAAAAATTAAAATTAGAATTAGCTAACATAAAATTTATTAAATCATCTTTTCTTTTTTTATTCTTAAAAAGGAGGTAGATATTTTCAACAATGAAAAGTTTGCCAATTCTTGGAGCAACGAAAATTCTTATAGGGAGTTCTTCCACCACTTGTTGTGGTCAGAGGAACTCGAAGAGAAGAAGCAAATCAGAAAGTTCGATCTCTTCAACGTCCAATTCGAGTTTCTCCGTCCCAGCGAGGTGAGCAGCGTCTTCAACAACATCAACCAGTACACGAGAATACCTGTCGCATCAATTTTTTACAACTTGTCTTTGAATGCAGGTGACTTTGTTTATGCTTGGGTTCCTGACACTTATGAGGAAGAGTATGAGGGTTTCGTTTTGAGGATAGAGGAGGAGTCGATTGTCGTTTCTTTTTGTGAGGGCTTTCAGGATTTGTTTCAGTACACCCAGAGGTTTAATGTCAGGTTTACTAGGCAAAGGACTATCGAGAAGATGAAGCATAGGGCTATTGACTGTGTTGACTTTCAAGTTGCATTTCCTAAAAAGTAAGTTTTTTTTTTTAAAAAAATCCAAATAAAAATAAAAAATAAAAATGAAAAAATGACATAATTTTTGGTCAAGGTTTTAATTAAAAAGAAAATGTACAAAAAAAATCTATAAAAGAAATATAAATTTTTGCAAATATAAAAAATTTAAATAAATAAAAATTATAAAAAATAAAATATGATATAAAAAATTTTTAAATTAACCTTTTTTTATGTAGAGAAGTCAACTATTTCCCAAAGATCAAACCTGTTGTCAACGTCGAGTATTTTGACAGGGAAATAGCCCAAAATGATCAACAATCAGAGATTATCCAGAATCTCCTCAACAAGAAAAACGGAAACTTGCCTTACGTAATAAATGGACCATTTGCTTCTGGAAAAACCAAAACATTAATTGAATTTATCAAACAAGTTTTTGTAAATGAGGTAAGGAACTATGTTTTTTATTTTTTATTTTTTATTTTTTATTTTTTATTTTTTTATTTTTTTAATATTTTTTTAATTTTTATTTATTTTTTATTTTTTAATATTTTTTTAATTTGTTTTATTATTTTTATTTATTATTTTATTTTATTCATATTTTCTTGTAAACAGATACTATTATTTTGATGTCCCTATTGAGGAAGGAATCACAGAAAACATGATCTTCACAAATGCTTTTACCGTCAACTCTGGCACTCCCCTTACCAAGGTCCACTTCTTGTTTTCTATGTTGTCCCCCAAAATGGCTTACGTCATCAAGTATGGAGAGCTTGTAGGAATAATTACCAAAGATGATTTGGTCAAATCATTCTACAAATAAAAAAAAAAATAATAATTTTTTATTTCATATTTTTTAATTTATTAAAATTATATTTATTTTTGTAATTTTTTCTTTCAAAACAAAAAGAAATTTAAATCAAAAAACCTTTATTTTTTGTTCGTTCAATTACTGAACATTATTTTCATCATTCACTTCATACAATTTAAAAAACATTAAATCTTTTGTTGGTTGGAAGACCTGAGGGTATCTTAAACACAAATTGAAAATCCTCCAAAGAAAAGAGAAAAGAAACAATCTTTTGAAAGATGAATCTTGGAGGAATAAATTGGGGCTTGAGAGTTTTTGTGATGCACATCACAGCAAAAAATATGTTCCTTTTGATTTCAGAAGGAAAATACTTGGGATGAGAAAACTCTAAAAACTTGCTTTTGAAGTAGAGGTAGCACGGATTTCCGTTGCTACTTTCATCATATTTATGAAACTTTTCTTTACCTTTAGTTTTCTTCCTTCTCTTCCCTTTTTCCTTTTTAAAAATTTCCATGGGAGAAATACCCTTTTTAAAAGAAAAAAATTCAATTGTTTGAAAAACAAAAATTAAACTTTAAATTCTTTACTTTATCGTTTCTTTGGAACAAATCACATCCATTATCTACCAGAAACTTGGAGGCTTCGAGATGTTGTGCAAAAAAAGAGTAGAACAATGGTGTTTCTCCATGTACGTTCACGGTGGTGAAGTCAGCTCCGAATTTACTTAATATAAGCAAGAGCTCCACGTTTCCATCCAAAGCAAAATACTAAATTTAAAATATTATTATTTTATTATTTATTTATTTTTTATTTTTTATTTTTTATTTTTTATTTTTTATTTTTATTTTTTATTTTTTATTTTTTATTTTTTATATTATTTTTGTACATGTGCCATGGTGTTATTCTTTCTCCCGAATCTCAAGTTAACATTCATTTTTCTTTCAAGTAGGAGTGTCAGAACATCTGCCGAATCGATATAAAACAGCACCCCGAGTTTTGCACCATTCAATAAATTCAAGTTGAGGTTGATGGGTTGTTCCAAAATCAGTTTTAAAATTTTCATTTTCTCTTCTTTACTTAAAGAGATCTCCCCTTTCGTTTTTATTCTATATTTTTCCTTTTCAAATCTGATAACAAATTAATTTAGAAAAATTTTTAATTTTCATTTGTTGTATAACATGGAATAAATTATTAAATTATTAAATTATTAAATTATTTCTCAATCTTAGGCTCTCAATCTTAGACTTATGATTAAGTTTTTTTTTTAGAAATTTCTCTCACACATTTTTAACACGAAAAAAAAATCATTCTTCCCTATATTGGAAATATAAAATTTACATTTGATATTTACGTACAGTTAATGGTGATTCGCATAATTATGCAAATTATTTTCCTTATCAACGATTAAAATGTTCCAAAATATTGTATATTTAATTGATTTAGAAATGTTGATTAATATTGATCATTTAGACATGTCCAAAATTTATAACTTTGTTAGCGGATATTAATTTATAACTAACAAATTTTGAATATTTTTCTTACTCATTTCGTTCTTTGTCATTCATTATTTTTGATTCCAAAATGGAGAAGATGGTATTGTTAAATTCTTCTTCTTTCTGTATTATCTTGAATCCATTCTCCAACAGATATTTGGATATTTCATAATTTCCCCTACTACACGCTATATACAAAGGATCTTTTGATGTGTTTTTATCTACGTAATTAAAATCTATCTTCTCTTTATATTTTTCACANGAATTCACTTCTGATTTATTCTCTATCAATAACTTAATCCCCTCCAAATCAATCCATTCATTCTGAACATAATGAATCAAGCAATCTCTAATTCCTATTCTATCCCTAAACACATCCGTATTCACTGGATCCAATTTCAATTCTAGAAAATATTTCATTAATTCCAAATTTGGCTTCTTTTCAGTTGTACATAGATAATACAAAGCATTTGAATTATAATTATCCTTTTGAAATGCATTTGCTTTGTATTCTATCATCAATTTAATCGTTTCTGTTGCTAGATCATTTTGACATCCCATCAAAACATAATTCCTCCCATTGTTAAATTCCAAGTAATTCAAATTACAATTTCCTTTTTTTATCTCTTCTATTATCTTTTCATCCTCTTTGTTGACTATCAATTTGTCCATTTGGGTTTTAATTAATTATTTTATATATATTTCAAATGAGGAAGGAATCAAAAAAAAAAAAATTAGTAGAAAGATTGTCAATTTTTCTTTTCCTCAAATTTAAATACCAATCAAGATTAGCATCCATCATTTGAAAAATTATTTTTTTTATTTTAAAATTTTATGAAAACAAAAATCAATTTTTGAAACAATTCAAAAATTAAGAAAGAATTTCAAATCATCTCTTCACCAATTTGATTTTCCAATATTTTCTCACAATTTATTTTATTTAAAATTTTTTTGACAAAAATGAAATTAAATAAAATTAAAATAAAATCAACAAATGACTGATTCTCCTTCAAAAAAAGGATGGTTGGTAAAAGAAGGAGCTAATTGGAAAACATGGAGGAAAGTAAATTAAAATATGAATAATAATTAAATTAAGAGAAATGACTTTCATCTTTAATATATTTCAAAAATTCACAATATAATTGGACAATCTAAAATGAAATTCTATTCATAACAAAGAATATTTTTCTTATTATAACAATAATTTATCTGAAAGAAAATTGTTTCAGATTTGATCTTTTCTTGAATACATTGGACCTCAAAATTGCCAAAACTATAAACATAATATTATATTTTTAAATTTAACTATTCGTTCAATATCCAAATGAAAAATATGATCTTTATAATCAAACCCCATTCAAATGAATATTTGAAATAATTTTTCATTTGAAAAATGAATAGAGATGGTTCGTTTTGGAGAAAGGGGAAGTGAAATATTACAAATCAGCAAACACAAAAAAAGAATTGGGCTCGTTCCTTCTTGAGAATGCGACCTATATAAAGCCAACCAATGCAAGAAAAAAGACGAATTGCTTCGAGATACCAACACCTGATAGAATCTATTTCTTATGTGCTGCAAATGCTCAAGAGATGCAAGAATGGATAGAATGTTGTAGAACTGCTAAAGAGATAGCTCAATCTAATAACAATCAGAATCAGATGAGCGAGATCTCCGATGATATCCCCTCTGATAAGATCGGCGAGAAGAGAGTGGGCATTGAGGATTTCCAGCTTTTGAAGGTGATTGGAAAGGGATCTTTTGGGAAGGTGCTCATGGCCAAGAAGATTGATAATGACAAGATTTATGCTATGAAAGGTAAATCATAAATTTGTTTTGAACAATATAAAAGTATTGATATTGCATCAATATTTCGAGTTTGATAATCTGCAACTCAAATTATCTTAAATTAACAATTATATCATCCTCTGTGTCAAAAAAATATAAATGGGAATTTAAATTCTATCCAATTATCAATTTAAAGTATCCCAAATAAAGATATAAGGATTCATTTTAATGAATCATCAATATTTAAGAATATCTGCTTCTTTTTTCTGAATTTAATATAAAAATGATTCAAAAATTTTGTAAATGATGACTAACATTGATACAGTTATAGATCATCCTCACTGAAATTTTGAATAGGATCAATTTTTAATACTAAATATTGTGAATGATGAATATTATCAATCGTTTTTGCTTACAAATTTTCTTGAATGAAATCTCATTTAAATTATTTTTTATATCAGATTTGTTCGAAATAATTTTCTATCACAATTTTGAAACTTATAATTTACAAAAATACTTTCCCCAAAAATTTATTTTTAAATACTTTTTTTTAAGACTCTTTAACTTCTTTCTTTATTTTTTGAAAGTTCTCGATAAAAATGCAATCAAAGAAAAAGATGACATACAGCACACCAAATCAGAAAGAAACATTTTGAGGCAGTTGGATTGTCCTTTCCTCGTCAAGTTGTATTATACTTTCCAAACATCTGACAAACTGTATTTCATAATGGATTTTATTAACGGAGGGGAATTGTTTTATCATTTGCAACAAGAAAGAATTTTTGACGAAAAGAGAGTACAATTTTATTGTGCTGAAATTTTATTGGGTTAAAAATTTTATTTTTTATTTTTTATTTTTTTATTTTTTATTTTTTATTTTTTATTTTTTATTTTTTATTTTTTATTTTTTA
>JAMYWO010000116.1:43585-53902 GCA_024220525.1 Cochliopodium minus | reverse complement strand
TGATAATTCAATTACCTCCTATTCCCACTTTCCTTTGTTTTGATTTGAATGTTATTTGATTTAAAAAATTATTTTTGTTGGAAAAAAGAGAAAAAAATCAACCTGTTTTTTGCAGTATATTCTATTTTGGTAATTTTCAATGAGGAAATAAATATCAAATGAGTAATCAGAAGAAATAGCAACACAAATTCACTTTTCATTTTTTTTCTTTTTAAAATTCAAATCCCGGAGTGAATATCTTTTTTTATATTCTTAGTTATATTCTTATATTGGAAATTCGAAAAAGAAAATGGTTTCTTCAAAGTTAATTGAAATGTTAAACTTATCAAATCTAATCAACCTTTCTCATCCTCTTTCAAATTTTAGTGCTGGGCAATTTCTGAGATATAATTAAAATTTTTTAATTGAAATGAAATTGGCAAAGGTCTGTTTCTTGCCATGATTAAGCAAAATAAAGGATTTACAAATAATTTTTTAAAATCTAACATCAAAGCCTTAAAAAAAAAATGCAGACTTCATTTGTACAAAGACCATTTGAATTAAAAGATTTTAGAGATGAATTGGAAGAATATAAAACATTATCTCTTGATCAATTATTGGATAAATTCCCAGAAAGTCTCCTTGATTTTTCTGATATAGAAAAGAAATTGGAAGAGAAAAAGACAAATAAACCAAGAGGATCAACTATTACAAACAGCAAAATATTGAATAAAATTAATGTTAATCAAATCAGCACAACTTGTAAAAATTATAAAGAAAAATTATAAAATCTTTCAAATACCATCCTTATTATTCAATCTTGTTGATATTGTTGTAATTTAAATACAATTTATCTTAATTTAATCAAAATATATTCCATATCTCACAATAAATCAATATTTGTATGACGATTCAATATTTTACAAATGGAGAAATAATTTTGAAATACTATATCCTGACACAATAAAAATAATACATCCAGAGATGTTCAAATATTAATAAGTTTAAAATTTGTTAGTTATATAAATTAATATCCGCTAACAAAGTTGTAAATTTTTGGACATGTCTATCCATATTGGAGATTCATCAAATATACAATTTCTATTTTTATTTTGAAAATTGGAAATGCAAATAATTATTCCAATTATATAATTGGAGATATACAATGAAAATAACTCTTAAATTTTGATTCAAAATTTTCTTTATAGATTAACATCAAAAACATTGAAGTAAATTCTTTTATTTCTATTTTTTAGCGCCAGAAAAAGAAAAAGAAACAAAACAAGAGCCTTTTGACGATGAAAAATTTGTGCAAGCATGTTGTGGGGACCTTGATAAATTGGAAATGGACAAAATATTGACAATGTTGTGCGATCTACCAAAAAAAGAACTTGAGAGTCAAGTACAAAAGGCATACATAAAGAGATGTAACAATATTTTAATTAAATTTAAACAAATTTTTTGATATTAATTATGTAACTTTTTTTTCATAAAGTGAATAAGAAGACAGAAGAGATCAAGAAACAAAACGAACAAAAGAAGAAAAAACTGTTCGCAAAAAAAGATTCGCTTCCTTCAGTTGATGTAATAATCCATTTTTTTAATATATTCGTGACCCATCATTTCTTTATTTTTTTTATTATTTTTTCATTTTTTATTTGTTTTTAGTTTGACAAAAAATTTCTTGATTTTGGTAAAAAAGGAGCATTGGTGGCACTCAACAAACCCATCCAAGATAAACTCAAAATCACTGCAGTTGCTGGAAAAGTCAACTTCAAGTTCGAGACTGTCACTTCTGGGGCTTACACTCTTACTGTCACTCCCGAAAGCGGAATTTTGAAAAAGAAACAATCTGTGGAAGTCAGTCTAACTTTGACCATAAAGTCTACTATTCTTCTCAGAAAAGCCCTGTCTGTAAATATACAAGGAAAAATAAGTAATATATTTTTTTTTACTTATTTTTTAACAAATAATTTTTGATATTCTTACCTAAAATGAAAATAAATATTAAAAATATTTTATTATTTTTTCAAAGATCTTGGAAATTATTTCTTTATCATTGATCTGCAAAGTGAGAAGTCCTTTTTTGGAGTGGATCCTAAAGAGCTTGATTTTGTCGAAGACGGCGAGTACAAAGTTCCTTCAGTGATAGTGATGATGAGGAATAACATCTACGAAAACAACGGAAAAATGAGAGATGGAATTTTCAGGTTAAAAAATTTATTCTCGTTTAGAATTTGTTTTAAAAATTTTTTTTTTTAGAATTATTCATATTTTATAAAGTTATTAATATTTTTTAAAATACAGAAATTCAGTGCCAGAAAATACCGTTTTGGAAGTGAAAGAACAAATCAACAAAAAGACCTTCAAAAACTGCAGCAACGTAGACACCATGGCTCTCATCTTCAAGAGTTGGTTCAGAGACCTTCCCCAACCACTCCTCAACTGCATCGACTCCGAAGAGCTTTCTTCCCTCGAAACGTCAAGCCAAATTCAAGATAGAATCGAAACCTTCCCTGAACTCAACAAAACTCTATTTTTGTGGCTAATCAATGTGTTGGGTGAGTTTGCTTCACATGAGAAGCACAACAAGATGGGTTCTAAGAATCTCGCTCAGGTATTTGCTCCTTCCCTTTATTCCACTTCTCATTTGGAGCCTGTACAACAGATGACTGTTGCTGCCAAGGTTTACAATCTCATCAGTTTGTTGATAGATGATGGCTTGAAAAAGAAATAAAAAAAATCAAATCCAACAATAAAAATAAATTGAATGGACATTATATAACAACATAAACCATACTTTATTATCAATTGATTCATCCTTATTTTCATCTTTCCTCAATTTTTTCTGAACGAATCAAAAAAAAAAAAAAAAATTCAGAAAAAAGCTATTCTTAAAAAGAAATGGAAGATAATCTTATAAATGAATACGATAAATTTTTGAATGAGATAGTATCATTGACATTTCAAGAGGGGAAATTTCTTTCTGAGGAAGGGGAAACTGATTTGACAACTAAATATCTCAAATTAGAGAAATTAATAAGAGAAACATTGATATTAGAGAATGGGTTGAGGAATAGGATTAAAAATGAAGAATTCAAGAATTATTTGATAAAGGATCTTCAAGTAAGGAAGAAATTAAATTTGAATAGAATATAAAATAGATAAAAGAGTATTATATTTATTATAATGATTCAAAATATAAACATTATAAACCATTATATAATTTTTATACAAAGAAAATACATGAATATTGAATTTTTGGTCCATAATATCGTATTAATAAAGATATCCTTCAAATCTTCATGAAACAAAAAATTTTAAAAGATACTCTCTTTATAAATGTTTATTGATGACAAAAATTTATTTTTCTTTCAATAAATAGGAAATAAAGAAAGAGAAACAAATAATGTCAGAAGAGGAGAAATTGGAGAAGAGGAAAGAGAAAAGAAAACATATAGTCAATGAGATCTTCTCCACAGAAAACACCTATCTCTCCGTGTTGAACACTTTGATCACAAGTTACAAGAAGCCGATGGAAAATAGAAAATTGATTGCTCCAGAGCTAATCATCTCCATCTTCTCAAATGTGGAGTCCATTTATTTGTTGCATAAGATTTTTATTGAGGAATTGGAGCCATTGGTCAAGAATTTCAGCGAGGAATCCAATTTATCTCCCGCCTTTAAGAATTTCAATCAATCCATGAAGTTATACAGCGAATTCATCAACAATTACGAGAATTCTAACACTACCCTCATCAATCTCCTTCAAAATGATAATCAATTTGTTAAAATCAACAATCAATTATTCCTAACAAGTGGATGTAACATTAATTTACAAGCATTGGTAAAAAAATTAAAATGAACTTTCACTTTATAATTAATATATACATCCTAATCATTCATTCAACTTTTATATACATCATATCAATCATTCATTCATTTCACACATCCTTTAATTTCCTCAAATTTTATTTTTATAGCTTATCACCCCTGTTCAAAGAGTACCAAGGTTAATAATATCTATTTTTCAATTAATTACAATGTTCCAAAAAAAAAAATGAATATAATATCCTCAAAATAAAAATTAAATTTAATCAAAAACATCTTTTTTTACAATTAGATATAAAATGTTGTTGCAAGATCTAGTAACAAATACAGAAGAGTCACATCCAGACAGAGAAGGACTCCAATTAGCCCACGACAAAGTGGCAGAGCTTGCTTCATGGATCAACGAAAAGAAAAGAGAGTTTGAAAACAAAAATAGAGGTTATTTATTTTACATTATTTGTTCAAAAAAAAAAAAAATCAAAATTTTGGAATTGATTATTTTTTTTTTGATTTCCTCCAAAAAATACAAATTTTTTTTTTATTCGAAATTTTTTTTTCATACAAAAACATTTAAAATAATACATTCAATAACACCAATATTTTAAAACTTTTTTTGAATTTTTTTTTTAATTTAGTTTTGAAAATAAACCAAAGTCTCCTTTTTGATGAAAATATTGATAACCTTTCGTTAGAATCTCCTCGTAACAAAAAAAAATCTTTCAGTTTGATAGCTCCCCACAGAAAATTTGTCCACGATGGAAAGTTGATTATGAAATGCCACACTAAGGAAGGTGTCAAATGGAATGAAAAACATATTTTTGTATTTAATGATTCCTTGTTGATCACTTCCGAAAAGAAAAAGAAAAATAGTTTTCGTTATGTCGTAGAAGGTGACCATAATCATTTTAAAAAAATTTAAATTCATTTGATTTCCAACAAGCTTTTTTTTTTTATTTTTTTTTTTTGTTATTATTTTTAAAATTTCTTTTTTTTTTATTTAAATTTAAAATTAATTTCTATTTTAATCTTATGAATTGAATTAATAATTTTGTTTATTTTTAACAGGAGAATTAATCTCACTCTCAAACGTTGCAATAGAGAACGTGCAAGACGAAAACGAAGACCTCAACAACGTGTTTAGAATAATGGAAAGCAACGGCCACAAAACCTTCAAAAAAATAGCATTTTCCTGTTCAGATTATCCCAGCAAAGAGTTTTGGGTTAATTTGCTGAAAGAGGAGATCGAGAATCTTTCCAAGGGACTTAACCTTCCTGAAAACAACACTGTTAGTGTCACTTCTAATTTGGCTGGGAACCGCAGTAGCAGGTCTATTACCACTGTTGGCGAGGGGAAAGACATCAAGAATTGGTTTGAGTCTAGGTTAAAAAAATAAAATAAATAATAAAAAATAAAAAAAAATAAAAATAAAAATAATCAATTAAAAAAAAGATAAAAAATAAAAAAAAATAAAAAATAAAAAATAAAAAATAAAAAATAAAAAATAAAAAATAAAAAATGAAAAAATAAAAAATAAAAAATAAAAAATAAAAATAAAAGAAACTTTACCAGAAATAAGAAAGTTATACCATTCTAAATCTTTTTCGGATAAAGAAGGAGGGATTTGGATTTTCTTTAAAAACTCATAAATTCCAAAGTAGCAGGCGTAGGAGGGGACGTTTCTCAAGAAAGTGGCAAAGAGACCTTGGTAGGCGCCTCTGATTCCCTTTTCTGAGATGATACTTCTTCCACAATCCACGAAACCCTTGTATTTCTTTTGTACTTGTAATTGGCATTTGAAAAAATCTTTACAAAAATAAAAAAATTTTTAAATTAAAAATAAAAAAATAAAAAAATAAAAAAATAAAAAATTAAAATAAAGTAAAATTATTTTTAAAATTAAAAACCTGTTGGAGATTCAATGAATGAACAAATAAAACCAGTAATTCCACCAGCAATGAAATATTTATCCAAAGAAAGTTTCTCAGTGTTCTAAATATTAAAAAAAAATTAAAAATATTAATTAAAAAAAAATTAAATCAAAAATATTAAATCAAAAATAATTAAAAAATAAAAATAATTTTTTTATTTACATTGTTTGACAAAACTTTTTTGGCATAACTGTAACTTGAAAAGACAGTTGCATTCATAAAACTTATTCCCAAGAGAGGTGATTGAATTCTTTATTTATTTATAAAATTAATTAATCTTTAAAAAAAACCTTGAATTAAATTAAATACCCTTTGTATAGTGAAAATATCTTTTGATTTATAAAAAATTAATTTTTAAATTTAAAATTCACTGAAAAAAATAAATTTTTTTTATATACTCCTTCTTCTCCAATCATTCTTTTGAATGCATCTATCATCCCATTATATTTATTTGTGGTTTGCAATCTAACTATTTAATGTGAAATGAAAAATTAAAAATTTTTTTATTCATTTTTACCTTTGATTGTATCGAATGGATGTCCTGTCAATCTATTCAAATCAATCATATAATCGGTATGAAAAAAAAATTTCTTTTAATCGTTACGCCATAGCAACACCTGTTGTATAAAGGGAATTTTGATTTTTTTTAATTTGGATTTCAAAAGGTGATTTTACCACTCATATTTCCTGCAAATAATTCCTTTCCAAACTCAACAATATAACTTTGTTTTTTCTCCATAATTTTTTTATTTTTTTTTTTTATTTATCGAAACTTATTTGAATAATCAAGATCACTTTGTTTTTTGAAAAAAGATTGTTTTTTCTTTAACCCTAACATGTAAAAAAAATTTTATTCATATCAAATATAATTTTGTAGTTTTTTATTTTTTCTTAATAAATGAAAAACAATTTATTTAATAATAAATAAAACTCTTAAAAAAAAAAATTAAATAATTTTTTGATCGTTTTTATTTTATAATTTGTTTGATCATAAGATCTTTCAAAACTTTTCTCTTGTTGTTGACCAAATTCTTCCAATAGCCAACATACAACTTCTCAAACTTATAATCAGTGCGATTGAGAATCCTCAAAAGCTGTGTTTGCAAAAAAGAAACGTTCAAATTAAAAAAAGAATCGACAATCAAAACAGGTAAATCTACAAATATTTCATCCAAAGAAGAACTCTTCATTATGGGAATGGCTCCTAAGAAAATGCTCTCGTAGTTTCGGTAGCAGTCGAGGCCGTTGCCGCGGGGCGAGACGACGTAGACGGAGTTCCAATAGTAGTCGATGTATTGTTGGTAGATGCCTGAGGCTTTGTGGTAAATTGTCATGTTGTTCAACTTTGGTGAGTTTTGGAAGTATTCTCTTATCAAGTATCTAATTTTTTTTTAAAAAAAAAATTTTTAATATTTTTTCACTTTGTATTATTTTTCGCAAATTTTTTATTTTTTTTAGTTATTTCATTTTCAAAATATTTTTAATTTTTTTCATTATTTATTTTATTTTTGATTTTGATTTATTATTTTTATTTTCTAATTTTCATTTTTATTTTTTATTTTATTTTTTATTTTTTTAAAATTATTATCTCAATTCTAATTTTTATTTTTTCAAAATAATTTTAAATTTAATTTTATTTTATTATTTTAATATCCAAATTATCATTTATATCTTCTCAATAGAATCAAAATATTTTTAAATTTTTATTTTTAAAGTTTTTATTTTTAAAATTATTATTATATTTGCAATTTAATTTATTCAAAATTTATTTTTTTAAAATTAAAATATTTTATTGATTTATTTACGATAATTCAGTTTTTTTTTGATTTTTTTTTTTTTTTTTATACCTGCTATAATGAGTATTACCGTAATTGAGTAAAAGGAAATAAGGTCTAGGGTGGGGTTTTCTAGGGGTGACACCATCTTTCTTAAACCCCATTTTGTTCAGAAAAACGTGCTGCATCATCTCCAAGCTCGCCCACCACTGACTCAGTCCTATAGGCATGCAAGTAAATCTGTCTTTGTACCATTCTTTACAAATTGAAGATGGGAGAAGTTGTCACTACAATCCCCACCATTGGATTCAACATTGAAACAGTCCANGAATTTTAAACTCAATAAAATTATTGATTCATTTTACATAATTATCATTTAGAGCAATAACATTCCCTGAAACAGAATTCTTTGAGAATACAAACAAATTGGACATCCAAAAACATCAGTTGTTGCTATAAAAGAAAATTAAAAATAAGAAAAAATTATTTTAAAATAAAATAAAAGTTTTACCTGTTGTGTAAGAACCTAATTTTATTTTATTTAAAAGTAAATATAAGTTTAAAATAAAAATAACTTTATAAAAAAAAAGAGGTTAATTTTACAAGAAGGATATGGACTCATTCCAAAACAATATCCATTTTCTTCACAAACACCACTCGGAAGAGATTGATTGCATTGTGATTCAGTATTCCAATAACAACCCAAATAATTTGCAGTTTTCAAATTACATCCTCGCTCTAAATTTTCACAAAACAAACAATCATCATAATTGAGTCCAGAACATGTTTCCCAAACGAAATTATTTTGTTGACAAACACTTTGGTTGTATTGAAAAATACAAACATTATCTTGTAAATTCCAAAATCCTTGTAAATTTGTGCAACTTGTTTGATCATTGATACTTGGTGAATGACAAGAAGCCTTTTATCAAAAATAATTTTTTCATAAAACATTATTTAAAAATAAAATTTGATAAAATACGTTTTTACTTTTGGATATTTAACATCAGAAACACAAACAGCACATTTCCCAATACACACTTTTGTATTATTACAATTTCCATTTTGTAATACTCCATTTACCAAGCAAAGATCCAGAGATTCACAACTATTTTTTGATTGAATATTGAATTGTGAGTTGTTTTGGGGTCTCCAATATTTTCCTTCAAACCAAGTCCCTTTTTTATAAAAATAGAAAAAGAAAAATTAATGTGTTTATTTATTTAATAAATAGAAATTTTCATAAATAAATAAATTTTTGTTTTGGGAGTATTTTACCTCCAATAGAGCCACATGCAGTTAATCCTTCAACATTGGCAACACATGTTTGGATGTTGGAATCCCAATAATAATAATAATTGGATGAGTTGGAAGAAACAAAACTACAACTGGATTGTGTTTGATTTTGTAATGAACAATATCCTTTCAAACACAAAGGATAATCACTCATTGATGTTCCACATTGACATTCACTTGAATATTTTTTAAAAATTTTAACAAACAAAAAAAAATTTCTAAAAAAAATTTTTTACGATTGAGTCATTCTATTAACACACAAGTTCTCATAAATATTCCAAAAATAGTTTGAAGGACATGTTTCTTGTGTATAATATCTGTTGTCATTAATTACACAAACATCACCAAACTTTAAATGAGTGTTAAAAAGAAATATTTGTTGAAATTTTTAAAATCAAAAAAAATAAAAAAAATGAAAATAAATACAGGTATTTTGATACAATCTCCTTCAAGACAAACCTTTTTTTGGAATAATAAATAAATAAATAAAATAAAAAATTGTTTATTTATTTCTATTTTTACTTCGCAAGTTCCACCAAAGCTGTTAGTTGGACAAGATGTTTGATCAGTGATGTTATAAAAGAAACCGTTGAGATTATTTCTACAGTTTCCTATTTATTTAAAATTATTTTAAATTATTTACTTATTTCATCCTTTCATAAGATTTTAATTTAAAATGATTACCTTGATTTGTACAATCAGTCTGCTTTACTTTGATAGTTCTTTTAAAACCAAGGAATTATTAACTTCAATTTTATTTAATTTTAAATGTTTTGTTTTTTTTTACGTATTTGATGAAACACAAACTGGTTGTGTGATTTTGTCAAAAAAAGTTGTGAAAAAATCATCAGATTCTTCAAATATTCCCCATTCTGCTCTTGCTTTTATTTTCAAATTTCAAATCAGATTATTTTTTGTTGGTTTTATAAAAAATTATTTTTACCAAAGTCTATGATATATTCTGGAAAACTGTTATTTCTGAAACATTGAAACAAAGCTGTTTGAGAAGAACTCACGTCACAATAACGACATTTACCAGATAAAGTATCACAACTCGAGCAAAAACAACTTTCAAGATGTGAAAAATTATAAATATTGAAATAAAAAATATCTTTCATACTCTTTGTCTGAATCACAATCTGTTTCGATTTTAACAAATAATGGAAATAAAATTAAGTTCAAAAATCCTTTTTTATACAAGGAAATGTTTTAAGAAAACTAACCTTTTGGAGTTCTGACACCTAAAAATAACAATAAAATTTAGAATAAAAGATAAAATAAAAATATGAAATAAAATGAAAATAATAAAAAAGATTAAAAAATTTTCAAAATACCAATGGGTGCTACATCACTCCCATCAGATGGGACAATTTGATTGAAACATCTGAAAATCTGTTCTAACTCACTATTCAATCCCTCTTTTGAAAATAAAAGTTAATTTATTAATTTGATACAAATAACTTGATATAAAAGAAAAATAGGAAATATTACTGTAACTGCTAAATTG